>JAEMTY010000105.1:0-50000 GCA_020423425.1 Chrysopa pallens
CAAGAAGGCATCTTTTGAATGTTCTAAAAGAGGGTACAGATGACCAAAAGGTCTAGGTACATGGGACGCGCTTCTGGTTCCCCTCAATGTCTTATTCATACAACTGTATACAATTTTTGTAAATTACAACAATTCTTACCAATTCACAAGTTGATTTTTCAAAAATTGGACTGCATATAGACAGTAACCTTCTGTATACAGAAGTGGTAAGATAATTTTCCAGAACATTTTCACTGAATATAAATCCATCACTCATTCAATTGGTAATTGTTGTTTTGTTATATATTGTATAGTTAGTAAATTATTGTTGATTGTCAGTAACATTCACAAATGTCTATCATTTTTTTTTTTTTTTCAAAACTTTTCACATTGTTTTATCGATTTTATTAGTTTCTCTTTAACTATACCAATTTTTTATTTATTTTACTTCAATATTATATTATTATTGCTAATAAAAATTGATTTTATTAAAATGTAGGTAGGCATAGACATATGATGATAATATCAATTTAATCATTTAAGTAATAAAAAATTTGTATATAGGTACATAAACTATGTTAACAATATGTTTATTATGCACGGTTTAACATAAATAATAACCGGAAAAAAGCGGTCAAGTGCGAATTGGATCAATAAAATGGTTTTTAGGTGATCGTTAATCATTATTCTTTTCATAGAAAGTGAATTTTATAATTTTGATAGGGAGTAAGACTTGACAGAGGTTTTGTATTTCAACCAGGTGTGGATCTAGGGTTGAGGGCAAACGGCCCAAGTGCTAATCAGTAAAGGGCCCCAGTGACTAGACGCATTAGTTATATAGATAGCTGTCTTAGGATTTGTAGTCGAGGGCGGGCGCTGGTTCCTAATTTCAACAACTTGATATTTGAAAACTTGAGAATATCCTTTGGTATTATTTCATTAATTTTATGTGATGGATATTAGTTCATTTCAAATAAAGCTATCTTTTGGAAGAGATTTGGGAGAGATGCTTTCGCATTTGCAGAGAATGTGAGTTCAGGTTGTCTTCTTTACGTAACAAAACCTACAGAAATCATTCTTTGTGAAATTAATTTTGTGCATATATTTGTTGAATTTACAGTGGTCAATAAGCAGATCATTTAGTGTACTCTTGATTTTTTCCTAGTTTCAAACGTTTAATCTTCATTGTAAGTGTTTGTTCAAGAATAGTTCGATTTTTGTATCATCCATTATTCCAAGATCATTTATTGTATCCTTTTTGAATATTTTATCAGCCTTTTTATTGTCACCGATTCCTGAATATCCAAGTACTCAGTTACTAGTGACTTTGTTATGATTACCTAGATTCTTTAGTGATTCAATGCACTCCAAAATAATTTTAGAGTTTATTTTCAGGCGGAATTTGTTTACGAATTAAATAAAAGAAATTATTAAAAAAATTTGGCTCTACTGTTTCGACTGGGCATCATAAGTCTGCTCCATAAGACATACAAACAGCAGATAATTTCTAAACCTCTTCGTTCCCCGTTAGTAACAATAAATAGAAAATTATTTTGTTGCTTGGATAAGAACGAAGTGACCGACTCCACCAACAGCATAATAACCATATAATAGCCACCTTGTGCTGGATGGCATTTTGCCTTCAGATGATGGAGTGTTGTAAAAGAGGTTATCGAGGATCATTAGGTCTAGGAACAAGAGGCGCGGTTGCGGTTCCCCTTTTAATAAACTCTACTAGCAATTCCGCTATATTCGTCAATATATTTACAAAATAATATAAATACTATATTTTAGCCCTATCACGTTTACCTTAAAATTTTTACCCAAACTACTACCCTAAATCTTTATACGTCAAGTATTTAAACCAATGAATTATGTAAATTTTTATCGATATAATGACCTAAAATATTTTATATTATTTAATAATTTGTTAAACATGAATGTTATGTGACAAATAAATATAGAAATATTTATTATTCGACAATGATTTATTTCTAAAATATTAATAAAAAATAGTGAAATAATATTTATTTGTCTTAAAAATGTTTCAAATATAAATTGTTTTATTGGACATAAATTATGAACTAAATTATTACAATATCTTAAACAAAACAAGTCGTAATGGGTGTGACTCATAAAGTTCGCACCAAGAAATTTCTTATTAAAATCAATTTATTCATTAATCATTTATTTAAGTAGTTGCCGGATTAGCCATGTGGCAGAAGTAGAATATGCTCCAAACTTCGCGCCTTATAACACCGCGTTCCTATGCCCTAAAAAGCTACATTTAAGACCCAAGACTTAATGGGATAAAGTGTAAGACATATTGGGACTTTTACTCATTCCAATATGACGTAGTCATTTTGGAGTGACTATGATTTAATTTTAATAGGTATTGTCATTCAAGGTTTCCGCTGTTCGAATTTGTATTTGGGCTGGTATTGTGGCGAATCCAAACAATTTATGAAAACTTTTATTTTTTTATTTGAAGTTTAAAAATGGGATCATGGATCAATGGAACCTAATCTACAGATTTTACCAAGAATATAATGGTCACGATTCTGACACCTCAGTCCAAAATTCAGATGGATTGCATTTGTTTTTTGTGAACTATCTTGTCACACAAATTTGTATGTATCAAATGTCGCGAAAATGATTTTAGTAACCACGAGACAAGAGAATATGATATCACATTAAGGGTTTTAATTTTCAGGACGATCCAATAACTTTCTTTACAAGAAAGTTAAAAAATATTAAAATTTATTAAAAAATTTCTCATTTTCATTTCTCTTACAGACTGACATACACAAATAATATATATATATATTCATTTAGACTTCTCGTAACTAGCACAAAAATATTTCTATTTGAAGGATTTGACATAGATTTCGTTCATTGTATCCTTTTGATTTCTAGATCAAAGAACTGAGAAAAATTTTCAAAATGTTCTAATTTTCTATTAATAATAGATAGTCTATTCATTACTTTCTTTGCGTGAGAAAACAGAGAAATAATTGATGAAGTTATTTATTTTATCGTACTTGTAAATTTCAAATAGTTTTGTAAAAATATTTTTCAATGATTGTTGATTAGCAAAAACCATGGTTAACATTTTACCAATTGTTTCAATGAATTAAGAAAATAGATGTTTCCATAAAATAATGTTTTCTTAAAATTACACATTATTGTAAAAAGTGTATCCAATATACCGCTTATCCATATAAACATTTTAGGGGAAAGCATTATCGATTAGATATTCACCTGTCTTTTATAAATTTACTGTTTATTTCTCCGAGGATATGTGGAACATCGTTTAATACTTATTAAATTTATTATTCAAATTTTTGCTATAATTTTTAATTCCTTTTCTCTTAAAAAATATTCATTAACTTTCCAATGGACAATTCTTGTAATGATTCTGATTTTATGAATCTCGAATTTTGATCTTCACGTTTCTAATTCCCTAGAACTCAAATCCGAAGTGTTACTCGAGAGAGTAACACTCACACTGGCAGAGTGTACGTGATGTGTGTTTTTTTCGTGTCGATTATATCGATAACAAATAATAATTAATTATTGACCGGAAACCAATTTCATTCGATGCGAAATGAATTAGAATCGAATGCTTTTTAGAAAAATGAGTCCAGCCGTATTTTTTTGAGAATATAAGAACTATTATAAATGAAAAAAAAAACATATTCGTAATAATAAAACAAATTATTGGTTTGTAATTCTCCTCATTGAGATCGTCATGTGGACGTTGTAAATGCAGAATTATGGTGCATTTAAACGATACAGACTTTTAGTTTATTCACTTCTGACTTTCCCTATAGAGCCTATAGATTTAAAGTAGACTTTTTGTCTATGTCAATTAGACTACTTGTTGACTTGCATGACACTGGATTTACTTTTTTTATTACTTCAACTGAAACGTCTTTACTTCGCGAACATGGATCTGATGTTTTTTTTTTTTTAAATAAGCTTGATATGGATATTCAAAATTCATAGTTAAACAAGGAAAGAATATATGCATTATGACATTATTTTGGATATCTCCATATAAATTCCATGTAAAGGATCGTTATTAATCGTTTTGAGATTGAAAGTAATCTTGAATAACTTATTCTTTGTTTTTGAATCAATTTTAATTTAATTTTCAAGTTTTATTATGATATTTATTCTAGTTTCAAATTTTGATGTAAAATCGAGTTTCAAATTTTGAAACAAATCCAGTATCATGCAAATTCCCAATTATAGACAGCTTAATGGAAATGAGAAATCATTCTCATTCTAATTGCTCCTTTTTGGAACAAACAAATATAGCAACAAACAATCACACTTTCAAATTTTTATTTTAGATTTTATACTTACTTTTGGCCACTGTCATTTGAATCCACACTGCCATCATCATACAATAATCGTCGTTTCGGTTCACTTTCTTCTCCAGGCACTGAATTATTTTGAGCCCGTTTCTCACGTTCATTAGCCATTTGCAATACGGATGAACGTGTTGGACGAAATAATGGAAATGCTGTTGAATTTCGTCGCGCCAAATAGCTATTTGCCGAGCTGTTTCGTATTGGAAGACTTGTTTGTTGGAATGAAACTGTTTATCAAAACAAAAATGAATCAAATAAATTTCCATATTCATATAAAAATTTATTGTATCGTTTAATTATACGATTGATTAATCTATTGTTAGATACAATATTTAAAAATGAGTTATGGTTGGGGTGGTTTGGGGTTGATTTTCAAAACAATCGCGCATGATTCTTCAATTTAGAATTTAATTTTTTTTTATTTTTATAATTTTCATGGGATTGTTTTCAATTTTTTGATTGAAAGTTAATGTTTACAATTCGAGACACGAAATCGTAAATTGCAGTCATTCTAGAATTTATCATATGATTATTTTCTTTAGATTTAATATTTACCCAAATTTTTTAATATTCCCTAATAAATAAGTGCAAATACATCCTAATAAATCAAAGGTTTTAATGGAATTGAATCGTTGCTGAGGGGTTAAAATGCAATTTTTCAAACCTAAAGAGAAACCTTGCCGAAAGTGACATAGGAACGAAATGTCTATATCAACGAAACTTAACAGACATAAGAAGATATTGGAGATATGATAGGCTATTGCACCGTCCCTGGTTCCAAAACGTGAAAATAAAGGGGTGATTTCAGTTTTTATGAGCCATATATAGGGGGTTATTGAAAATGGCTACTTCCCATCAACTTTGCCGACTCACTGGCCAAGTGAGTAAAGGCAGTAATACCTTCACCCATTTGACTACTTAGACTGGAGGTTGCGGGTTCGAATCCAGGCAGCGAAAATTTAATCAGTTCTAATATAAATAATTATAATAGTTTAAAAAAACTAAAAAAACACGCATGCATGCGTAGTTCGCGCACTAGCTCTATCTTTATTACTCTCATGCAAAGGATCCGTTCAGATGCGTTCTGCAGCCAACTTCAGAGAGTTACCTACAGACAAACAAACATACGAGTGAAGCTAATAAAAGCGTGTTAAAAAGGGTCGATTTGTTGATCATATTGTCGTTGCTTGGATAAGAACGAAGTAATCTACTCCACCAACGACATTATAACAATATAACATAATTGTCGCCTTGTGTTAGAATGTATCTTTACTTTCAGGTGATGGAGTGTTCTAAAAGAGGGTACAGAGGACCAAAAGGTCTAGCTTGTATCTAGACCTTTTGGTCCTCTGTACCCTCTTTTCAACACGGTGCCGTTCCCATCTTAATATACTTCCACCTCACTTTGTCTACGTGGAAGCTTGTATGAAACACTTATATGAAACGGAATTTTGAAAACATGATGCCGTTGCCCATTAGTGAATTCGATTACTTATCCCAAACCTCTCTCTATTGCATATATAAAACTATTGTATTGCGACCAAATAAAATGCAAACATCAAACTTCCAAACTAAAATTGCTTAATCTTTCATTAGTTTTATTCTTTCTAAGGAACTATTATTTTGAGAGGCATACAAATAATGTAATAATTTACTTAAATAGAAAGTTATTGATCTGGCCCATAGGTTAAACCCTTCAACGGCTTACTTTATTTTGCTACTAATTTTTTTTTTCAGTACATTTCAATTTATTACCAATGTCAAAAACGTAAACAAATACCAACATGCTTTCTTATGAGCCAACATGGATTTGTTTTAGAAAATTATATGAAGCCAGACAATTAATGGTAGAATTATCTTATTCGGAGATATCATTTTAAAGTTCAACAAAATTTGTGTATGTCAGTTTCATTTTTTTTTTTTTACAAATTTATTTTACCAAAAAATATTGTAGAAACAATATTTATCTAAAACATGCAAACGGCGAGAAAATTGGATGTGTTTTTCATTTTTTAGGATGTACGAACAGTGTATCGAAATGGGAGTTGGGTTGGCGCTGTTAAATGACTAGTTTGGGTTAAACAATTTATTTTTTATTTGGATCATATTTATAACCCAATATAAATTTAACTAACCCATCCGTTTTGTTCTCATCATATCATAAAATAAAGACCGGATCTGGAATTAAACTTCATTTACCTTTGATAAAGTCATTTCTTCCTGTTACTCAATGTAACGTCATTTGCATCTGTAGAAATCTTCATGGTGTTAGATATAGAATGTTCGGATCTGAAACTCTGGATCCATTCATTATGGGAACAATTCCTGTAGAGAATCCGTGTGATTTCGTGGCCACTGGTCTCGATAAAATCCTATATTATCACTAGCTTTGGATAGTTCTTTTTGTACACCTTGAGCTAAAAGAAATCCTAGCCTTCAGGTGATTGAGTGTTCTAAAAAAGAGTATAGAGGACCAAAATGTCTAGGTGTATGGGCCGCGAGTGAGTATCTTACTCAATGTAGGATTTGAATAGAAAATTATAAATATGATACATTTCCAAGAGAGTGGAATCATGTCACACCATGTTAGCGCTAACAGTTAAAAAGTAAAATTAGATACGTGGGTTTGGAGCTCATAAGCATATCATATCATTTATAAATACCGATCTAAACATTTGTATATGGCCTAATTTTGATTAGTGCTACAAAATTTTCTTATACGAAAAATTTGGGGAGTTTATTTTACCGGAGCTAGTAAAATTTTCAATTACCCGCAATGGATTCATTGAAATAGATAAATAATAATGAATTTATAAAAAAAGAAAATTGATAGCATTTTCAACGCCTATCAGAGACGGCACCTAGTGCGTAAACAAAAAGAATTCACCATCTTTTAAACTATTTAAGTTGACAATAATTTTCTCCCGGATATTAAAATAAAGAATAACTCATCACAATAAGAATTTTCCAGTTTCCGTTATGATTATCATTCAGAATTTTCTCAATATAGAACGACCTTAAAATATTTCAAATCATTCAGATAACAGTGTATACATGCAATAATGAGTACATAGTAATGAAAATTATTATTATTTTTTTGTTAAATTACTTCACATGTGCGTGATTTGCACGGATAAAATCTATTATATATTTTGCTAATAATAGTAAGTAAACAAAGTGTTTAAAACTAAGTAAAGTACCTAAGTAATATGTCTTTATTATTTTCAATTAACATTGTTTGTGTTTTTATACACAACACATACAAGTTTTTATCAAATATACTATTAAAACTTAAGGTTATTCGATTAGTACACAATAGGGGACCAGACTTTTTCCCACAAGTGAAGCGACTTTACTTGACATGTATGGATCTTAGTTATTTTTAAAAATAAGCCAGATATGGACACACACATTTCCTAATTAAACAAAGAAAGCAATACCAACTTATGACGTCAACAGTTAGTATTTTCATATAAATTACATGTTGAACAATGTTTTAAAGAAAGAGATAGAAAAGAAAATAATCTTAGATAACTTCTTATAAATGCTTTGTTTTTTAATTAATTTTTAATTTTTATTATGGTATTGAATGTAGTTTCACATTTTGATAATAAATATAGCAAATTTAAAATCAGTCCGGTACCCAAATATTGACTAATTAATCTGTATTAGGTAAAATATATTGCCAATAATGAACTGAAATGTTTATCGATTTTCTACATTTCAGAAGCGTAAAATTCTGTGGCAGTAAACTGACCTCATGGTTTTTGCAATTTTCTATTTCGATGTATTTTCTTAAATATCTATTTTCTGAAGTCCTGAAATGTAGAATTATGTCACGAGCGTGTATACAAAATTTCATCAAGTTTTGATTAATGATTCTCCAGTTATCGTTATTTAAGTAAAAAAGTAGAAAGTCACACGTAATCTTCAAAATAGAGTCATTGATTGACTCGATTTTGTAAAATGGAATCATACTCGTGAACACCTATACTAATACTTACAAGAAAAATCCACTCAGTTAATTTCGATTTAGTACTCCAATATTCTAGATCAAAAATTTTGTTGTATTTTATAAATAAGAATTTCGACTACAAAGTAGTCATCATCAGTATAAATTAGATAATCGTAATAATTCTCCGAGAAGATATTATTCGTTGCTAATTTGATGACGATTGACACAACGATTAACATCTCCTCGGAGAATTATTACGATTATCTAATTCATACTTCTGTAGATTACTTTGTAGCTGAAAAAATCGAAATTAATTTGAAAAATCCTAGTATTCTCTTTGATAATATTCATATCCATTCAGTAATTTTGAAGTTATAACAGTTATTTTATTAACTTTGAAGATTTACACATTGGCACACAAAAATAAGTATAAGATGGCATTAAAAAATTCAAAAGATTTTTTAACCACTTGTTTTAATACTTTATAAAATTAAAAGAGAAAATCTATTTTTCAAAAAATATTACTACTATGAAAAAGTGATATGTCAACTATTAACGAACTATAAAATTAAACTATAAAAATATTATTAAGCGAATGAAATGAGGTCTATGTGATCGAACAACCTTTTATAATTTTATAATATATTACTTTTATATTATTTCTATTAATGATTTAGATAAAATAATTAAGTTAATTGAATATAATTGATAACATAAATAATAAACACATATTCAATAATATATTCATTGAAAATAGAATTGAATATATAGAAAATATATTTACTATTTATTTATTATTATAAAATAATAATATTAAATGTTTGAAATATATTTATTATTTATTCATACGATCAGAGTATGACTAGTAATTGTTTGTTTTAATTTTAATTGATGTTCGTGTCACACTTATAATTACAGTCACGAAGATCATTTGACAAAACTATATGAATATAACACTTTACAAGGTGCTACAGACCGCCACATTCAAATATCTATTATTGGAACAGGTCGGAAAATTGTCAAATATGATCAATGTTGAAAGATACCATTGGTGGTGGTGGCATAGTGAACATTTTCAAGAAACCTTTGATTTGGGTTGACGACGACCTAAAAAGGATCCATATCAGCGAAAACAAATTAGCGGACTATGAGATTTAAATGTAGGGCCAACGATAGCGGATTTAAGTGACAGAAGCAGATCATGACATTACCTATTTAACATTCTACTAATGGAATAATTAAAATATAATTTTATATAGAGAAAATAGTTTAACGACCTTTGGTCTAACCCTTCAAGGTTGCTTGGTTCAATTTCATAATTAGAGGAATCAATGGAAGTAACGGGATAAATAGACCGACAAACGCTTGAAACTTAAGAAAGCTGAGATTAAAAATCCGTGAATGATCTTAAAAAGAAGGAATTAAAACTACACAATAATTATTGATATGTTGCTATTTCCAGAGCTTATCTTAGGTATCTTTACAGAGAATATCATCCTTTAATCCACTCCAGATTGCGTTTTCTTAAAGCTCTGAATTGATTTTTAAATTTAAACATTTTTATTAAAAAGCTTCAAAGTCAAAAATAAATTTTTACTATATTAAAAAAAGTGGAAAAATCTTTTACCTTACAAATTTTTTCATTTGAATTTTTTGTTTTTTGATAAATTTTTTATTTTTATATTTCATTTTGACTTATGGCATAATTTGGATGCAAAGTTTATGTTGTAATTGAACCTTTCTAACAGGAAGATTTATCACAAATCTGTGTTGCAAGTATATTTTGGATTTTCACAGATATCATAATCAATATTTTTATTTTATTTGTTTTCATTTCACACTTATATTTAATATATTAAGTTATGTTTTTAGTCACTGAAGATGATTGTAAAAACAGACGTAACAGCAAAAAAACTAATTAGTATATTTTTGTACAATTTGTATCCTAGGGAATGTATGTTTCAAAAAGTTTTGTATACCAAAAATTTTATAATCAAACTTAATAATTACGTTAATCAGAAATAACACTCTATTCTGCAATATTTATGTTAAATATAACGTAATTTCTTTATATTTCAATAATAAAGTCTTGTACCAATACAATAATAGTAATATAACAATAGAAGCGGTAATAGGATTGAGTTTTTTTATTTAATTTAATCTGTTAATGTCTTTATTATACCTGACACACTGTGTCTTCGGTTACAAATCAGTTTAATAAATCAATATTAATTAATTGATAAGAATTTCAATAATTTTCAATGAAAAAGTTTTACTTTTTCAAAAGTATGTATATCAAAAACACAATGACTTTATTTATCAATTTTATTTTTTGACAAAACAATTGATTATACTAATTTTTATATCCAAAATTAAATATATGTGGAATTATAAAATTTAGACTCAAATTGGTAATGTTCAAAAGTATTAAAGCTAAAATTTGCCTAAACTATTTATAATGTCATCTAATTCTAGATCTTAAAAGTCACATTAAGGATCGTGCGTGAGCAAAGTTGCTCAATTGAGTTAATTTCGTTTAAATCGTTAGAGATAGAAAAAAATTACATTACACGTTACATGTTTTTAAAATCAAACACCTTACCCCGAAACATTTTTTCATTGGTAATAAATTTTCAATTCAGTTCTATCCGGATATCTGTATCCATAGATATCTTAAAGAAATAAATGATCCGTACCCACATTCGTATCTAGTTCTATTTCAGCGGATCTTTTGCACTATTGAGTTTCATTACGTATACGAATTTATTAATAAAGGTAGCAATAAAATACTGTTACATCCCATTAAAATTGTTTTTATTTCTTAAAAATTATATATTTAATATTTCAACCATTTTTGTAGTAAGGTAAGTAGAAGAAATTATAGCTGAATTCCTTATCATAAGGTACTAATTAATAATAACACCATCTAAATTCAAATTTTTAAATTCATTATTATTCAAACCAAATAATTCTGCTAAGTATAATCACAATAAAAAACAATCACATTTTAAGGAAATTCCAAAAATTATACCGATTTATTGAGTTGAGATGTTAAGACCCGTATCCGTATCCGCGGATCTGGACGGCGATTTCCCGCATCAGTATCCTTATCCGCGGATATCTATTTTTAACGATCCAACACATTTCTGAATTGTATCGATTAAATTAAAAGTTATAATTTCAATAATTTTAAAAATAATTACTCACATCTAATCGATAAAGTAAAAAACTTTGATAGGTATATAAGGTTGTTAAAGATAACGTTATAAATTTATTTACACCCTTAGTTAAACACAATTAAACTAAAACTCTTAGTTAAAAACAAATGAATAAAATCATATTTATGTTATTAAAAAGGTAACTGGCATATATGGGATAATTTCGTAAACTTTCAAGTATTTTTCCATAGTTTAATTAGTTCATTTAAGTAGGTATACAAATTTAACTTTTTAATTACAAGAAAATAAAAAGTTATTGCTTCATTTATTATACAAAATATTTCAAAAAGTTAGATAAATCATCAACAAAAATAAACAGTTTTTAACTGCAATTTATTGTATCTCATAAATAATTATTGCAAAATAGTGTTGGTATGAGCAATTCGTTTACGATTGGATTCTTAGAATTAAATCTAGAATGAATTATACGCTCAAATATTGTTGATTATTTTGTGCATTTAGGAAGATCTTGATATTCTCCGATAAAATAGACGCGTTTACATAAAAAACAATATATTTTGTATGTGAAATAATAAAATTCTGTTATTATAGCATAAATAACAAAAAATTTTTCTTTGAATGAATAGCAATAATAAAATTCATCTCATTTTGTGAACAAGGAGCTATGTACTAGCTCCATCTGTTGGTGCATAAGTGAACTTAAACTCTAAGTATGAGATCTACTGTATCGGTAAACTAGCGTCGCCTGTTAGTATATAAGTGAATCAAGTCGGTAAGTTAGGGTGGACCATCTGTTGGTACGTTTTTGAATTTCGTCGTATGGCAACGTCAAACGAGCTACAGACCCGAAATTTTTACAGTTCATTAGCCATACAGTCCGCGGAAACTAAGTAAGCCGATTTACGATCGACCTCCTGCACACTAAGTTTAACAACCGCATAATCAGCCGTTCAGGAGATGTCAATTGGCCTGTGCGTTGCTGCGATTTGACACCGCTGGACTTCTTCCTGTGGGGTGCCGTTAAAGACCGATGCTATGCGGATAATCCAGAGACAATTCCAGTTTTGAAAAACAACATTACGACTGTTTTGAGTGAAATTGGCGCCGAGGTAGTTCAAAATGTCATCAATAATTGGGGTGACTGAATGGCATACTGTAAGGCCAGTAGAGGGAGCCACATGAACGAAATCGTTTTTCATTCTTGACGGGGATACTTTTAGCTTTACAACAACAAAAAAATTAATAAAAAATATCAATGCATACTCTTTTGATCGCATTTTTAAAAACGTACCAATAGATGGCCCACCCTTTACGAGATCTGCTATATTGACATTTCAACTTCATTTGTTTATTTTGAAACATTAATCTGTATTATTATTCCGAATTTCAATTGCTCGACTATTACACTTAAACATAGTCGTATCCATGAAAACCTTCCGGTTGTGTCAATACAGTCACCGACTGTATTACCGAGAATTTTTTTCGAGAAATAATTCATTGCCAAACTTTTTACGTTTTTATGTCAAAAGTGTTCTTGCCAACATTTGTATAATTACTTTTTTCGTTATTCGTGCTCGAAAATCGTAAAAAATACTCTTATCGTAAAAATTATTCATTACTCTTTTATTGTATGTTGCATTAAATATTGTCCGGATTATGTATCTTTTTTTGGTTCTTATTCCACCTAATAAATTTAGAAAAATCGAAGATTTCTTTAAATTCATTTTCAGAATTGAAATTATTCCAATGTGAAAAATAATATGAATTTTGAATAAGTTTTCAAAATAAATGTGTACCGAAAACTTGAAATTGATTAAAGTACCATAGAATATAGTGAAAGATTCACATAATAAAAGTTATAATGACTTCTTCAGACAATATTAAAAGTTAATTCGAAACACGTCAGTGATAATACCACAATGTTTGGTTGATTGCATGTAGAGTAGTATTATTATGTGAATACTTTTCACATATATTAGAATGGAATTCGTGGAATGAAAATGATTTGTTTTGTCAAATGTAATTATGTAAATCTACATACATTAAATCTGTTGTCAAGAACCTTTCGCAACATATTTTGCGAAACAATTATTATCTTGTTTTTATTTCATATTTAGATAGTTACGGATTATTTTGTTGTGGGTGTGAGTTGTTTATATAATTTAACCGACAATAAAAATGTAGGAGCTTTTAAATACCATTGTTCGTAAATTGAGTTTTTATTTAAATAAACTCCGGTGTGACAAACTCTATATAACATAATGTAAACTTGTAACATACGTTCTAATTTACGTGCGTTTCTGTGTCAAAGTAAACGCTAGTGTAACTGCAGCTTTGGATAATAGATTTTCATTTCGCACTGCCTGTTATCCGCCCGATTTGCAGTTTAGTCTTTCTTTTATTAACTCTATGCTCCGCTCTCTTTAACTCTCAAAAAATACATATCTATCGTTCAATCGCGAGTTTTGATTTTCAGTGAATTAAAAATCCTAAAGAAAAAACACTTTTCTTTTGTTCTTTTTAGAAAATTTTACTTGTTCTATGTAAAAATTCCTACAAACTACCGCGTCGTGAATACAGTCCATGGTAACTAAATAAGTAATTCCATTGAACGAATTTCGACTCAAGAATAAATAAAAACTACTCAAGAATAAATTATTCACAAGAGTATTTCAATGTGTACGAAAAAATTCGTATTGAAATCTTCAAATAAACCACGCTGTCCATTGGTACTGATGATGGTGCACTCCGCCGGCGAACAATTCGATCAACTTTATAATGTTTTCATAAATTAAATCTACATGGTGATTGTTTCTGATACAATCTGAACACATTTTTGAAAGTTAGAAAAATGTTTCATTTAGAAATTTCTAACAAACAAAAAGTGATTATATTTCTACATATCTCTTTCATGACGCGATAGCTAAGTGATACCAAATTTGCTATATGTCACATTAAAGTGTGAAACTAAACTCAATACCAAGTATTACCATCTTTGTCTAATCAGGAGTTTTTAATGCTCATAATTTTCTTATATTTCAAGATTTTAAATTTTTTTAATAACTTGAGTTCATTGATCCTGAACTAAAGAGGATTTAATTTAGGAAATAAAGAAGCTTTTGTAAAGATTTACGGACATTTAAAATTGAGTAAAGTATACGCATCGCGTCCTACTTCCACGTCTCGTAGAAAAGGAAAGTTCTTTAGCAGAAAAAATTGCACATAATTAAAAGAGAATAAGTTCATTTAAGCTAAGCATTGCGAAATCTGTTATGCAAGCGTAAGGGACGATTCTTTAACGTGAAGTGACGCACCAAACACATAAAGCGCGGTGGCGCTAATTACATACCTCATCACTTGTCATGCACCTTCAGTTAGATATTTTATCTCAAAAAATTAAGTGAGTAAATATGTAAAAACCACAAAAAGATGGAGATGCTTTACTGGTTTTTGTACCTTTATTCGCAATTTTGATACAGCCTATTATTAAAGATATTTAAAAAACCTTATCTAAATTCAATAAATGGTCGAATATGAAAGGCGAAAACAAGGATTAAGAATTGTGTCCTAAAAAGAAATAATCTTAATACAAAGTTTATCAGAAAATATACTCGAAATATTTTCGGGTTTATTCTTGGTATTACAACATTACAAGCAAGAAACCACAGACCAGCTTACCGACGCGTGTTAGAGATGGAGAAAAATAAAGTACAAGAATGTATGCCAAAAAGGAACTAGCAACTGTTGTACGAAATATTTTTTCAAAAAACCTTACAGATTTGGCACAAATGACAAATGAGGTAATTTTTTTTAATATACCCTGGTGGAAATATTTCTTGAAAATAATTCTTAAAAAGTCTAAAAAACTCTTATGAAATTTTGATGAAGTCTTATTAACTCTTTAGAGAAAAGTCCCAATTTTTTGAGAATATAAGACTTATTAAGAATTTTGAAGTTATTCACACTTGTCATAAAACTTATTTTGACTTACTAATTACCATTATAAATTTTGAATATTTCCACCAGGGTAATCCTCATTCTTCCCTTCTTATTCTGAAAGTTTCGGAAACAAATTCGTATACATCCTATATATATATATATATATATATATATATATATATATATATATATATATATATATATATATATATATATATATATATATATATATATATATATATATATATATATATATATATATATATATATATATATATATATATATATATATATATATATATATATATATATAAAATGGCCAGAAATTTTGGAAAACTGTATGTACTATATAAATTGAAAATGAATTTACCTTGCTTAACAATCTTCTTCAATGTGATTAACCTTTGAGCTTCCAACTTCGCATTCATCTCAACTTTCTTCTCTTGGTTCTGTTTTCGTATTTTTGCTAATTGAGCCGCCTGTTTTTGAGCATTTTCCTCCGAATCACTCATTGGAGGGCTTGTCAGAGACACCATTGTTACAATTTCAGCAGTTGTTGCCGATTGGCAACGTACCAATGGACTTTTCTTTTTGCCTTTCGCTTTATGGGTACTAGATTTAGTACTACTATCGTTATCAATTGATTTATTTCTTCGAATTGGAGCAGTTTTTAATCTTCTTTTTGATGGAAATTTATTCTTCGTTGGTGGATTTTGCATGGGCACTGGTGTTGTTGGAACCGATTGTGATCTAGTCAATGGTGGTCGAAATGAAGTTACTGATTTACTACTATTTGGTGGCTCAATCGTTTCATCTAATTGAGTTTTATTAGTACTACTTTTACGGAAAAGTTCACGTTTTGTGGCAGCGGACATTGATCTAGGCTTAATTTCAACTGATAATTGTGGTTTTTCTGGAATTTTTGTCTCTTCAGAATTTGATTCAGGTGGAACATCTTGATCAATTGTTTCTCGAAATAATGGTGATATAACTAAGGAAATTTTTTTAGTTAATTTTTCTTGTTTCTCAGTGTCAACCTCCTTGGGTTTAGATTCCTGTTTCGAAAGCGTATTAAAATTTGAGTCATTTTTTGTATTATTAACAGACATTGTCGAAGATTCACGTGATATTACGGGATCATCATCTGTAATTGATCGTGCCAAAAATATATCAATACTCTTACTATTTGACTCCCGCTCTTTCCACGCTTTTCGTAAACGTTCTGCCAACTGTTGTCGTGAATAAAAAACTGGTTCACTTTTCGGTGATGGACTTAAAATCTGTTTTGGTTTTGGATATTCGGGACATTTTTTGGCAACGATTTCAACACTTTTTTCATGTGCTTTTGTATCATCAGCCCAAGCAATTCTTGGAGGTGTTATATCACTAGCTTTGTAGGTACCCTCGGATAATTGTTTTTTTAAAACATTTTTTTGTGGAGTTGATGAACTTATGGATACTTGTCGAACTGGAGGACCACGTGTTTTAATTTTCGCTGTTGCAGCCATATTTTGATGTAAAATTTATTTCTCTCTAATTTTTTTTTTTTTAATATTTATTTACAGACAAAATAATATAAAATCAATGTTAAAATATATTATGATGTTATGAATAAACACGAAACACGAGATACAATTTGTACTAGGTAGTAAGTCCATTGCCCCAATCTGTATGAGTCTAACCGCCCCCGAACTAGAACACTGACGGTCTTTGACTGACTATCATAAGTAATTCATTCGATAGTAAAACAGTTGAATTTAAAACTCAACCCCTCTCATTTTGTTATTGATCAAAAGTTTTTCCCTTATATTATTTTACTACTATCTCTTTAAATGAACAAGGAAATCATTAAATTATTTTCTTTTCAACATATTAACACAGAAAATATGTTTTCTATCGAAGCTCCTTTGCGTTCGTTTTTCCTAACTCATTCCATTTTCTATACTAATTTTGTTTACACACATTCATATGTTATAAAAATCAATGTATATATTTTGTAAAAACAAAATTAAAAAAATGTTTAACAAAGTTTTAGAAAAAACACACGAACTTTTTTAATTTTATAGTCACGTTATATTATTGAGGTGACTATGAAAGTTTAAACTTTATAATGGGTTAGTTGGGCTTATAGACCAGGGTCGATAGTTTTTGAAACAAACAAAAATTTTAGTAGAATGAAACCCTATTGACGGATAAGAATATTACAAAAATGAAAGGAATAATAATTTACGGTCGATCTGTGGTCGGAAAATGGTAGGGGTGAGAGTTTTAAGAGGTAAAACACGATTTATCTAGAACTAGAAGTCCTTTCGAAAAAAACTAAATAACAAAGGTGTAGGGAATAAAATGATCTACAACTTTTGTATTTACGACTTTTTCATATAATCTTAAAATTTGTGTGAAAATTTTAAATAACCAAGTTTTTGGTTTTTTATTTCTATCTTTTACAAAAATGTTTTTTTGTCTTGAAATTTGATGAAAACTTACGTTTAATGTTCAAAATACGCAGTAATTTTTTTGATTAAAAATATTTTTTCACTTTATTTTGAATAAATAACGAAAAAGCACTTTTATTACCTACGACTTTGTCATTTAGCTTTTTCCATAGGACTTGTAGTTTTACCGGAAATCGAGATAAACCGTGTTTTACCCTTAAAAACTTACCCCTTCCTGAAATTGTCTGTATATTATTTTTCTTTCATGTTTGTTATATTGAAGAAATTTAGTAACCATATTTTTTTTTCTAATATCGAAGCTCTAATCAATTAATTATGTTTCATTTTTTTTGTCAATAAACTAATATACCTTATTCAATTTTAGTAAGGTTGTCTACAATGTTTTAATATACGGGAGGTGACACTATTTTAAAACTATTCTTTCAAAAGACTGTTCTTTTCTTGAACTTATGTTTTTTTTTTTTATTAAAATAAAATAGGAAAAATATATCTTTTATCATATACTTTTTACCCGATTTCGGCAAAGCCAAAAGTATGTGTACATGCATGTATATAGGTATGTTTGTATGTACGTTTGTTCCACTGTAGTGGTTAAGCTATTGAACCGATTTTAATGAATGAGGTGTCAACCAATTATTATACATCCAAAAAAAGTAGGTGTCTTAGAAATTCTACTAGCGCTTAAAAAAATATTCTCTGTATTGCCTGAAAATAGTCATATCGAAAAACACAATTTAGATTCTTCAAATATACTGTTTACAGAAAATAATACTTAATACTCGTGTAGGTAATTTGAATAACATACAATTGCAGTTTCTTATGCAATTTTATCGTAAATGACATGAGAGTTGCCTATACGTATTAATTTGGTATCCTCAAGTTCATGATTCGGTATATCATCATGTCCCATCTTTTATTTTTTTGCTTTAAAAAGGTATAATAATTTTCCAATTTAGTCCAGAAATTTATTGATTGTTGGATTTCACAATTATTTAAATTAATATTCCCAAATATCTGTTTCTGACCGGTGATTTTTGTATTAAAACTTACCATTAGGTAATAATAAATATGTTTAGGAAATATTAAATTCAATCTCTAATAACAAAATTTAAACTTCACAAATGAATATTTATTTGCTGTGATATTTAAAATACCCAAAAAGAGTATATTAGAATTTATTGGCCACAAATCACAAAAAAATGATTTTATTAAAATCCGGAACTAATATTTAGTCATAACAAGAAGATACTATTTTCTAAATGGGGTTTGGTACTTAGACAAAATTTATATTTATTTAGACTGGCTCATATCAAGTACATACAACAATGGAAATGAGTAATGGGAATTGTTTAATAGAATCGCCTACATCTAATATTACTCTTTGTTTGTAATGTAGTGTAGTAATTTTGAATGGGTTTTTTATTAAAAAATTTCTATTATCAATCATTTCAAAAATAAATGGAAATATATTATATATTTTATTTAATACCCATTAATAAACCTGAATTATTCGTTTTCATTTCCATGGGAAAAATCAAGAAATTATTCCGATTATTCTTTATAATCTATCCATCTATCAGGAATCAAAATAACTACTGATTAACTTGCGCCACCTGCGCTCATTATAATTGGAAATGTCAGTAATGTCAACTGTCAAATTATTTAATTAATTCCAAGTTACGGAAATAATGAAATATTTATTTACAAATATCCTCATGCAATAAAAATTTATTCAATAGATAGGAATTGATTTATTTAAGTGAAACATAAATTTAGTTATAGACGTCATACTGTAATTACAACGCATTAATTATAACAAATTGATAAGATTTAGAATAGTATTCAAATATTTCGAAACATTTAAAACCAGGAAATTGTTGACATGTGCCTAAAATGTTGGAAGGACTTGTTGCTTGGGTTTTAAATAATTATCTTGGAAAATATGTGGAAAACTTGAATACAGACCAATTAAGTATTGCCTTATTATCAGGTAATTAAAATTCTTATGGTAATTTAATTATCGTACTTTGAACAGTCGAATCATGGGCATAAAAATGCATAATTTTACAAAATATATTGTTAAAAATTATTCACGTAGTGCTTGTCATTACTAGAAAAATTTGTTTACTAATGGTTTTCAAATTTAAGGTGCGGTTGAGCTAGAAAACTTACCGTTACGTAAAGATGCATTGCGATTTATTGGACTGCCGACCGAAGTTCGCGCTGGTTTTATTGGTAAAGTCAAACTACAAATTCCAGTACGACAAATTCGTTCAGCGCCATGGTCAATTGTAATTGAACAATTATATTTAGTTGCTGGACCAGTTCGACTAACAGAAGTAAGAAACTGATTTTTGTGAAGGACTACAATGTTTAAAAATATTAAATTTACAAACTTGTGTACGTGATTAAGGCCACGGTTGTTTGGAGATACTTTTTAATGCTTACTTGCGCGGCAATTTAAAATAGTATCACGTGATTTAATATGGATTCGCTGAAGTGTTATTCATTTTTATTAATGTAATGATTTTATGGCGTTTACCGATTCACAAGTTTTCATTTATCGACAGAAATCCTATTGTACCCAATAGCTGTTCCCACGCGAAATAAAAAAAATCATCTTTTAGGTGTTTTAAATGAAGGCCAAATTAGATTTTCTGGTTCTTTTAAACATACAAATCTTAAGATATTTTAATATAAGTAGATTTCAATCATATAGAGTCATTTCATTAAAATTTTAGTGGGATAGTGAAACTGAAGAATTAATCAATCAAGACTTAAAACAAGCTGCTCTAGATGCCGGTGAAGCGAAATGGAGAGCAGAAACTGAAGCAGCTCAACAAACAGGATACTATGCATCAAGTTATTCTTCATGGATAAATTATGGAACGGGTCTTATGACAAATATTGTAGAAAATTTACAAGTAAGAACTGTAATCCCGAAATTTAGAATTGTTTAATAACTAATAATAATTTTTTTTAGTTAAAAATAAAAAATGTACACATTCGCTACGAAGATGATATTACAGTACCAAACTATGCATTTGCTTGTGGTGTTACAATTGAGTCATTATCAGCTCAAAGTTGTGACTCTAATTGGGTACCAGGATTTATGCCATGGGAAGCTTCAACTTCATCATATAAGTTGGTTGAACTTACTAATATGGCTGTGTATTGGGATCCCATTCAACCATCTGAAGTTCTCCTGGGCAACTTAGAGATGGCAGATTTAACGGTATAATAATTCTTTTTTTGTAAATTTAGCCTATATTCTTATCGAATTTTTTTCTTTTAAAGGCAAAAATGAGCCAAAAAAATTCGTTAAAACATGTATATATTATGAAACCAGTGAGTGCACAAGCTCGAATTAAACGTGATAGAAATGAACAGCCATTGAGATCAAAGTCAACACCGAGAATTACCTCGGATTTAAGTTTGGAAGAAGTTTCACTATCCTTAGCAGATGTAAGTATAATTTTAAGAAGTTTATTTTACTATTTCGTTCATGCCAAATTTACTACGTAGGTTATAAAATCATCATTTTTTAACAAATTTTCTGAAAGAAAAACTATCTGTTAATCAAAATTCTTCAAAGTTTTAATGAGTGCTAATTAGTCATCAAAATTGGCCTGTATATTTTTTAAACGCTTAATAATTATTTTGCCACCTGCAGTCCTTCCTGCTGTTCCTATACACATCATAGAAAGCTTATCGTTTACGTATTTCCACTTTTAAATAATTCAAATTTTCATATACTTTTTAGTGGCAATATGAACAAATGATTCATTGTATTCGAGGTTTAAATGATATTGCACGTTTACGTTGTTATCGATTATATCGGCCAAAATGCCCGATCAAAGAAAATCCTCGAGAATGGTGGCTGTATGGAATACGTAGTATACTTACACCAAGTCAATGTTTAACATTATGTAATCCACGACCAACGTGGCAATCATGTTTAACTCGTGCCAAAGAGAATGTTAAATATGTGGAAATTTGTAAAACTTTATTTGCTGCACCAACGATTGTTTTAAGTACAGAGGATAAATTATTAAAGGATCAAGTTGAATGGAATAGAGATTTGGATGAATTACTCATTTTGCGTGAGGTATTTTTTAAAATATATTTTTTTTTAATTGGTTAATGGACGCGTAATATTTTTGTATTTGTAACACGTATTATCTATGGATTGTTAGGATGCTTTTTGGAACCAGATTCTATTAGACGACAAATGATTCTATTGAAGTTTTTGTACCGAAACTATTTCTAAAACTTTATTATTAGTTATATGTTATTATTAGATTTACTGGAAGCAAGAACAGTTTCTGGTGATATATGTTTTATTAGAATTAAATAAATCTAAAGAATAGCAGAGATTCCCAAATTGTGGAAATACTCATTTAATCGATCATCTCCAAGAATCATTATTTTTTCAATTTATTCCAGTTAGTTTGAATCTAGTACCGTTGAAAGTTTTGGAGGCTTATATCTTCTGGGAAATCACGTGGTCAATCCCTTCGTGTTTCTCAATTTTTAGCGTGCGTAACAGTGAACATACATAAATATTAAACATCCTTTAACCACTTTTCAATCCGTATAAATATATTCGAATACTTCCCAAAATTGTAGATTGCAATGAGAAAAATTCCAATATTACAATCCGCTGCTACGCCGCATAGTAAAAGTGTACTTGTGCAATGGTTCCCACAATGGTGGGGTTGGTATTCTTCGACTACATCAAATGATGAGAAATCAGTATCCAATAATAGTGACGATAGCATTAGCATTAAATCTGAATTGGAAGATGAAATTTTAGATGCATTAGGTGATACATTCGAAAATAATACATTACTGAAACGCGATGTTGTGTTTGGACAGTTTAATTTTACACTTAAACAAGGTGTTTTTAATTTATGTTCAACTGTTGACCCTACAGCTGAAAGGTATACAAATAATACAAGAAGATCAGATATTGAACACATTTCCCAAAATGTGTATATTTCTTCAATTTTACAATTATAATCATATTATGTTTTAATTTTTTTTCTAGAATCTCAATGATGGAATTACAATACGAAAATGTAAAGTTATCATTCGAAACTCGACCACGGAATGGCTCACATAAATTTGAAATAATCTTAGGATCATTGTCTTTACATGATCGTATTACTAAAGATACACAATTTCCCATACTTATTTCGCCTCAAGGTAAAGAACAAGGTCCCTCTATGTCAAGAGTGACATCGCGTGTGTTAAGTCCACGATTAAGTCGTAGTTCTTCCACACACTCTACAGCAAATGAACCATTATTTGAATTATGTTACGAAAATAAGCCGTTTAATTCGAATTCGGACTATAAGTACGTATATTCTTAATGGGTTACCGTGAAATTAATATTGATTATGAAATTTTACCTAGGTTACGAGTACGATCTCAATCTTTGGACATTGTTTATAATCCAGGAGCAACTCAATGGCTAGCATCGTTTCTAGCCGGACCACATCAACATCGAATTAATTTACCAACAAAATCAAAAATCGGTGCTGATTTCATAAAAAATTGGGAGCATATATTAGAAGGCGATACTGTTGTAAGATTTACATCAGTTTTGTCCATTTTTTAAATAAAACTAACTTTTTTGATTGAATTTTTAGCGGAAAAATTTAGATCGAAAATCGTGGGATTTAAAATTAGATATATCGGCACCACAAATTATTATTGTCGAACAGTTTACTGATCGAAATGCTGCAGTTGCTGTTGTAGATTTTGGTCGATTACAACTGTGTAACTCTGAAGAGGAAAATGTAGGGGCTGTTGAGGTAATTCCTCATCCGCTTGTAGAGCGAAATGAATCTGAAGATGAAGGTAAGAAATTATTATGTTTTCGAGTAACAATAGTAATTAAAGAAAATTCGAAAACTATGTAGAAAACGAAATATGGTGGGCATGTTATTACATTAAGTTTATGTATTTTTGTTTTCAGACAATTTTATGACACCGTGTTCAACACCGCCTGGTAGTGAAGCTAGTGAGTCAGAACAAACTTCAGTCAATACCCAAATACCTGTTACAAACACATCACCTTCATCGAAAATCAATGAGCAATCATTACACCAATCACTTTACGATCGTTACCTAGTTGAATTAAACGATATGCAAATTTTAGTTGGGAAAGTTCGTGATAATTGGAAATACGCACATACAAAAGGCACGTCCACTCTTCACGTTTTGGATCGTTTTAATATATTATTTCACATTGAACGACGTGCCGTAAAAATTGCGGATCCATTATATCCAAATTTAACATTAAATGCAAATTTACCAAAACTTGTTGTTCATATAAACGAACAAAAAATTGCAACCATTCGAAAATTATACAACATTATCACAATTACGGGTCTTCCATCACCGCTTAAAAGTCCGGTTACAACTCCTGTAGACACTCAACCGGAGAAATCAACAAAACCGGATGACGATAATATGAGTGTTAGCAGTGAAAGTATCACCCAGGATACCACGAATATCGAAATGTCACAATTATTAATGTTTCAATTTTCTATTGATCAAATGGCATTGGAAGTACAATCAAGAGGTCGTAGTGTAGCAGAACTTCAAGTGGCTGGAGTTCGTGTTGCTTATACAAAACGTGATATAGATGCAACAATTTCATTGAGTGTTCATGGATTATTGTTAGTCGATGCGTTACAGACTTTTGGAGCAGATTTTGAACTGTTGGTTGCGAGTCATAAACATGTCGGGTAAAATCTTTTATTACAATTTATTTAATTAATTTTAAAAATATTATTTTGTTAATTTTAGGATGGATTCAGTCTCAGGAAGTATACGAGATAGTGAACCATGTAGTCCATCATCCCCAGCCTCTCCAGATCCTACTCTAATGAAACCTAATGGTACTTCACCAATAGCGTTAACGCAAGCGCTATCAAATTTAGCTACTGATCCTCCTGGAATAAGAGGTAAGGTTTCATTTAATAAGTGGATTGTACACTTTTTCTAAATTTTAATTTCAATATCTTTAAATGGAATGAGCAATGTTTTCCATCCTTCAATAGTTTGTTGTATTATTAAAATTATATCTTACTATTTTTATTTTAGCTATATCACCCACGAGAAGTTTTGCAACAAGTCCCCCATATCCAGGATCAGCTGAATTAGTAAAAAATCCAAGTTCGTTTACCGGATTAGATCATTTAGATGCAGATGCGTTAATAACCGTTGAAGTTTTAATCATAAACGGTCTGGATCCATTGCAACAAGCAAATATTCAATTTAATAATTTGGATATAATTGCAAATCAAGAAACAATTGTTGAACTAGTTGGCTTTGTACGTCGTGTGTTTCCAGAATTTAAATCATCAAAGCGTACTGCTGAGTTTACTACAAGTACTGATTCAATACAACCAATGTCTCCAACTGTTTTAGCAGATAACGAAATTCGATCAAATGAACAGGCATTATCTCCACCACCGACTAAAACAGAAATTATATTCGATTTTCATCGATTAAATGTTTTATTATTACGGGCTGTGGTCAAAGATGGTTGCTTACATGGTCGAAAAGTTGCAACAGCAACAATGAGCGAAGCGCGAATTCAAGCAACAGTTGGTTAGTTCGATAATTAATTATATTAAGATAAAAGACATTTAATTAATTAATATTTTTCAGACTCGTCTGTAGTTGTTCAAGGCTCTCTAGGAGGTTTACAAGTACTTGATTTAACCCCAGAAGGTCATTTGCATCAACGAATTGTGAGTGTTGGAAAAGATCCTTTAGTGGAAAGTGAAAATACTCGAAAAGATTTATTGGCAACGTTAAATGCCGATTTATATAAAGTTGGAACGTATCATCATGCACCAGCGGATGAACGGGCTTTTAGTTTCAGTGTAAAACGATCATTGCAAAGTGAAGAAGAAAATGGTGGGTTATTAAATACTCTGCACTTGAGTCTTGAATTTAAAGGCCTGAAATTTATTCAGTCTCCACCCTATGTTCAAAATTGTTTCCGCCCGATTAATTAACTTAAATTTTTTTATAGATAAAGCAGAAATTACAGTGCGCATGGCATCTGTATGGTATACACATTCTACACAATTCCTAATGGAACTACAATCGTGTGCATCAGAATTTAAACAATATCTTACACACGTTGCCAAATCTATAAAAGCAGCTGCAACTGATATGGCAATTGGCTTAGTTCGAGCTAGGTAATCATCAAATTTTTGTGTTTTATAGAAAAACTAATTTTCATCAAAAAAATTTTTTTTAAATTTGTATAGAACTGAAGCATTAGCTCAATCTCTTTACTTAAATTCGAGATTATCAGCTTCGTTATATGGTGTTGGTCCTACAGATGTAACATCTCCACGTCGCAGAAAGCGAAGTTTTTCGCAATCATCCGAAAATTCTTCAGAGTTACCTTCGGGATATGCATCTATAAAAGGAACAACACCTCATACTCCTTACAGTCCAACTGATGATAACTATGCAGTTATTGATATAAAGTAAGTTAGATAATTTTTTATAACCAATGGCACGGTTTGCAAATACTCTATTGAGAAAATTTGATTGACTGATTTCATTAATTAATTTTTATTAAATTTATTTTAGATTAGATGTTATTTTTGATACACCTGTTATTGTATTACCTCGTTCTGTAAACAGTTCTGAAGTATTTGTAGCCCATTTAGGAAAAATTACAATTAATAATAGCGAAAATAGTTTCATAAACGAAACGATAAAACTTTCCGAGGAAAATAATACGGAAGGTGGTGATGGTAGTCCAGAAAACTCTATGTGGAATAGTTTTACATCTAGAGTAGAATGTTATAATGTTGAAATTAAAGATATGAATATTTATTCATTAGATATAGCGAAACGAAGAACTAGTCATTTGGAAAATCAGTAAGTAATAAAATCTTTTTATTTATTTATTTTTTTTTTTTATTTAACTGTAAAACATTTTTCAGTTCAACTCTTAATCGAGCTGAAGAAATATATTCGTGTGAAAATGCAGGATCACCTATACTGCATGATACAGTATTACATTTTACTGTTAAACGAAAAATTTTTATACCGCAGGAAGGTTATTCGTCAGTACTGTTAGATGATGCGAATAGTGATACCACGGTGTTTGAAAATCGTGAAATGGAAAGCAATGAAAGTATTCAGGTATTAAAATTTTTTTAAATAAATTTTCTATTAAAATTCAATTCATAATATTCAATGTTGCTGGTAAACATAGTGATAATAGTAATATTTATCCGATCGTGAATCAATTCAAATTTTTTTATTTTTTGGTCTAAAATTGTATGGTTAAGATTTAAAATAAATTTGTCGTGCTCATTATCAAAAATAATGTCATTAACTTATAGTAATAATAAAATAATTTTTCAGTTATTTGGCTGTGTTGTAACACCGTTAAAATTATCCTTAGCTCGAGCTCAATATGAACAAATTTTAGATACTTTTCAAACAGTAATTACAATGCAGTCACATCAATTACCGGATCAACGGGATCCTAACTTAACAGGATATCGTAACATATCAAGTTTGGGTGATATCGCCGAAGAAGAAAATGATGGAGTTACATTGAGTATGTACCCTTCCTTACGTGCGAAAATGTATAATAATGCGCTTGCATCGAAGAATAAAATCGATTATCAAAATTTTGTAATGCTAAAAGGTAGGTTATATAATACTGAATACAGTATGGTTTATAAACAGGTCACACTTATTTTTTTTTTTTTAGTATCTTTCAAATTACCGGAATGTACAATTGAATTATGTGGTGATGTCGGATCAGGAGATGAAGGTCTTGTAGATTTATCATTCAGGGATTTTAATGTTGATTATGAAAAATATCATCGATACGAAACCAATATTCAAGTTTCATTACGCTCGTTGCTGATGGAAGATCTTTCTAAACCACCTGATTCGAAACATCGATGCATGGTTATTTCATCAGATGTTAATGAGTTACCAAAAGGGCCATGTTATCTTTCACGATCATGCCCAGATTTACTCGCAAATCCAATTGTCCAAAGTCCATCTAGAGGCTCATTACCAGATCATCTAGAAACGGAAAAAGTTTTGGGTGTAGATATTCCACATACTAAACCTGTATATCCTCGTACACCCCCACCATCACCCAAATGTAGACAACGTCCACATGAAAATTTAGTATTAATTTCTACATTAATTGTTGATCCTGCATCACCAAATTTTAAAACGCAATATAATTCATTACAAAAATCAACTTCGGTTGATTTTAATTGTTTGGATTTAGTTGTAAATGTCGAATCGTGGGTGGTCGTTTTAGACTTTTTCGGAGTGAATTCAAATAATACTCCAACTAGGAAAATAAGTAATACTTCGGATAAATTTAATCAGTCTACAGAATCCTTAGAAGAAGGTTAGTATTAAACATAAAATATCCCCAAAACAACAATTCTCAATTTTTTCGTAAATATAAATTAATAAAATTTCAATTCTAGAATTGCCACAAGGAAATTCAGAATTAGCGGTTGAAGTACGATCTTTAACTTTGGTTTTATTACAACCAGAACGTGAAGTGGCCAAAGCAAACATTTCTCATTTATCTTTAAGCATTGTAAATCGTGGTAATGAACAGTATGGAGAAATGACTCAATTAGCTGGTCTGCAGCAACGCAGTGTCTCTGGACGATTAGGCTCAATGTCTTTAATAGATCTAACATCGCATGGTAATTTATATAAAGAACGTTTCATAAGCGCTGGAGAACAAGCATTAAATTTCAATTATGTAAAGTAAGTTTTATTTATAATCGTGTAACTAAATACGATGCTTAAAATTCTAAGAACTCATACATTAAAATAATTTTCAGATTAAATGAGAATGAAGCAGAATTCTCAGAGTATGATGCTCAATTAAATTTGGAAATGTCTTCCGTTTTTTATGTTCATACAAAAAGATTTCTAAACGAATTACAATCATTTTTTAATCATTTCGATCAATTACAAAGCGCTATGAGTAATATTCGTGCAGCGACCCGTCAACTTGAAGAAACTGAGAAACCAAATCAAAGAGGAACACGATTACTTTTAGAATTATACGCTGGTTCTCCTGTTATTCTATTACCTGTATCATCACGATCAACTGAAATATTAGTAGCAGATTTGGGAAAATTAAAAGTGAAAAATAAATTTTGTTTGGCTGGAAGTAAAGGCACTATTAGTGTTTTAAAAAATTCTATAGATAGTAAGTTTCATAATTTCTTAAATATTCATTATTTGAGATGAGTTGTTATATTAAACGAATCTTTTACGAAAATATCCTTTATGTAAATAACGCGTTACCTTTTCTCTTTTACAGATTCAAAATGTTTACTAAACGTAATGATGATCGATTTAGTAAATATGGATATATTTGCATCCAAACGTGAACCAATTGACTATTGTAGTACATCACGTGTTTGCGGCAGTAATGTTACATCAAAAGTCTCAAATACGTATGTTCGATTTGAATTGGGTGGTTATCGTGTTGTTAAAGTTGGACCTTCTTTGCTTACTGAAAAATGTCAATTAAAATTACAAGTAGAACGAAATTTAGATTGTTTTATTAGCCATGATGTAGCTGATATGAGTATACATGGAACATTGTCCACGCTAGATGGTGCTTTGGATCTGTCACAGTATAAGCTAATTCGAGGTTTATTAGCATTCAACTTAGGTGAAGATACATCGGATATTTTAACGATGGTCAATCCTAATGAGTCAACGGATATTGTGGAAGAAGAAAAATCGGTAATATTTTTTGTTTGGAACACATTTCATTTTATATATTCTAGTTGTTTTTTTTTTTTTTTAATTTTATAAAAATTAAAATTCTAAAATAATTTAAACCTATTTTATAATTTTTAGACTTCAATGAGTGATGTTTGGAAAGTTTGGTCCTTGCGTTTAGATTTATTAAATGTCACCGTTCGATTATTAACAAATCATAATGAATTACCATTAGCTTCGATTAATTTTATTAAGTCAAAATTAACAATTGAAACATTCAGTGATCAAACTGAAGATATTGATTTAATATCACAAGAAATTCAATTAATCGATTCACGTTTCAATAAACGACCAGTGAATAAACGATCGAATGTTTTCACAAATATCTTACAACCAATACATAATATTACACAAGGTGATGATGTTCAAGCAGAAATTCATAGTAGACGACGTCCAAATCATTTAAAATTTACAATATTATTAAATAATATACGTTTAATGGCAATTATTGATTGGTGGGAAGCAGTACGTGATTTTATTTTTGAACCACCAGAAATGCCACAAAAGGCTATGATCAAAGAATTTATATCCGATAATGATCGATCCCATTCATTGACTCAAAATGAAGAAGTGATTCCATTTGAATTAAAATTAAATATTACCGATTCGGAAGTTGTGATCGTCGAAGATACTTCACAATGGGATACAAATGCTGTCATTTTAAAGGTATTTTAAAAACTTAATATATTTTTCATTTAATATATTCTTGAAAATAAAAGCTGTTTTTTAATTTAATCGTAATTCAATAAATTTTTTTAAATTAGAGTACAACGGTTATCTCGTATCGCCCTACAAACAAAGAAAAGCCATTATCATGTAATTTTAATCATTGTGAGATGTTTTCATGTATTTTGGGTATGGAAGAAGAGACAGCCTTGTCCATTATTGATCCTGTTACAATAAATATGGAGGTTAATAAGGATCGTATACTTGAGGTAAGTTTCTGTCGATGTTTTAAAGAAATGCGCAAATACAAAAATTAAACTCAATTCGATCGTACTGAGGAGGGGCAATAATTACTTCTATACGAATTTTCGATTTACTTTAGAAGTTCCACAGAATCAAAGCAGAATTTCTTTTTTTTCTAAAAGATGCTATTAATTTTATTTTTAAAGGTACAATTACAAATATTAAGCGTACGACTGTCCTATCACGATATAATGATGTTTATACAAATGCTGAATTCGATAACAAAACAAACTCAAGGGGTTAAATCAAAAAAGGAAACTCCACCTGCAAACGCTAGAAGTAAGTGCCTTCCTTTAATATACAATTATTCTAGTTATTTTCACATATGAATTAAGCTCTGATTCCATAACCTTCATCAGACTTTTTGAGGTTTTAACTAATATAATGTTTTTTTTTTTCAGGTGAAATTGTAAAATTAACAGCATTAGGATTTGAAACAGTAGATTGTATTCAAGCATTAAATCAATGTAAAGGTCAATTAGACGATGCAGCTTTATGGTTAACTCAACATGCCAAAGCTGTTGATTCACCAAGTCAATTAAGTGGTGTTATACAAACTGATTCACCATTTCAAATAATGGCCGTTGAAATTAAAACAAGTGGTTTATCACTATGTATCATTGATGATTGTCGTGATTCAGATGTTCCACTCTTAGAATTATCTTTTACACAATTGAATATACGACAAGCTATTGGTGGAAATGAAAGGACTCAAAGTACTGATTGTTCACCATTAAGAAAATTTGACGAGGCTTCATTTCGTAGTGGAGATGGTTGGTTAGAATGTGTTTTAGCTGGTTATTATTATAATCGAACGTTATCTGGATGGGAACCATTTTTGGAACCATGGAAGTGAGTATTCTGACTTCTGAATGTAGGGCTCCAGGAGGAAAGTGTTTAAGTAATCATTTTTTTAATCAATGTAATTTCAGGTGTGAAATCGGATGGGAATACAGTCTAACAGCATCATTACAACGAAATCGTTTACAATTACGAATCCAATCGGATAATTTATTAAATATTAATATTACCAGTACCTTAATCGATCTTATTAGCCAAGTAAAAGATACTTGGATTCAAGATTATTATAATATAACAAATAAAGAATCAAGTGAAAATAAAGTAATTGGAAGTCCTCCTGGATACCGAAGACGTTCACCTTTTGTACCGTTTGCATTAAAAAATGAAACGGGCTCAAAACTTTGGTTTACGACACTAACAATAAATACAGATTATACAATTTATAGTGAGAATAAGGGACAATTGTTACGTTTAGATGATACATGGATTGAAGTACCATCTGGAGAAACTGTACCATTTACATTTGGACGTAGAGATAAATTACGACATCGTGATACACATATTTTAAAAATTCATCAGTTAGGAGTGAAAATTGATGGTTGGAAACCAACAGATCCAATATCTGTTGATAAAGTTGGTGTTTATTTTCGATATGCTGATCCTGAAGTTGTAAGAACTGTAAGTAATAGTATACAAGATTTCAATAAAATGAATGAAAAACTTCTGGAGAGATTGTGTAAGAAATGTTTTCGGTTGGGTTTCGCGATCAAGTTTACACAACCTTAGAGATATCAAAAAGGAGGAGGTCAAATAGAGTCTTTATATTTTTCTTTCAATTTAATAAAAAAGTTTTTCTTTGCGGAATTTCATTTTCATAAAACAAAAATGTCAAAACTTACTTAGCATATTTCTACTTTTTGTTTAGTATTCGATAAATTTCGTGACATATTTTGATGTTCAACCGACCTAAAACTGCTTAAGAATGGTAGTATAGATTTATATGGAATATGCGATTTCAAAAGTTGGTCCCGGTATTATATATGCTGCCTACATAAAAAAGAAATGTACAAAAATCTGTACTCGGAAATGTATTACCTATTCTGAAAAGTTTGCTTTTGAAACATTCTATGTGTATCTGATTTTAGTTGATACTATATATTTATAAATTTTTCTTATCTACAGTCAGATGTTCCAAAAGCAAAAATCGTATTTGCTGTTGCACTAGAAGGATCTGCAAGAAAATTAGTTACTGTACGTTCTGCGTTAGTTTTGACCAATCATTTACCAGATATGATTGAATTAAAAATGGAAAATCCATATACTTCACAATCAGGTAAGATTAAATTAACAGTACCGTGGCAACAAAGATTTAATAATATTCGATAAAAACTATTAAATGTATTTTATTATGTTTTTAGGATCTTTAGTTCCTTCCAACAAAACATTATTCCTAGCAAGTCAAGCAAGTTTACCGTTACCATTAACTCATGTTTATTCACAAATATTTCTTCGTCCAATTGATTCAAAACATGCGTACATGTTCTGTAATCAACCGTTACGATGGTCACATGTAACTCGCTCCGATGTTGTTGTGCAAGAATTACGAGAATGCCGTAGCCAACGAGAAAATCCATATAGATTTTGTGTATTAATTCGTCGTGAAAATTATCCTGATGATGGAAATACTACTAACTATAGTTGTAGTCGTTTTCAACCTTCGCATGTTTTAAGTTTAAAACCACCGGTTTTAATTTGTAATCTTTTACCTTATGAATTACATTTCAATTTTCATAGAGGAAAACGAGGAAGGATTTCACCTGGTGAAAATTTTTCAATGCATCAGGTATATATATTTATAATTTGGAAGTAAGAATCCAATTTTACATTACTAATTCCATAATTAATGTGTATAGTTCTGTCAATGAAGGGAAAGATTTTTTATAGGTGCTATCGGATTTAAACTAAATCAATTTCCATAATTGATTTTTTTTTTGGAACAAAAATAATTCAGGTGGGGTGAAATTTGATAAATATAATGGTTAGTCAATGATATTTGCAAACATTTAAACGAATTTTTCGTAAAACTGATACTTTATGCACAAGTATTTAATGGGTTGTTGTCATAAAAGTAACTCAAAACGGTCAAATAATATTTTTTATTAATTGTCCGTCTTTTCGAAATTAAATTTATGATGTTCCAAACGCACCAAGTATGGACCATGAATATTTTGTTGAAAAAAGTTTTTCAAATCATCGCAAGTTTATAAATTACAAATGTCTTGACAAAAAATACTTTTTGCCACAGAATGTATAATAATAGAGACATTTTACTTATGTATTTTGAAACTTTTAGATCGATTTGGATCATTTGATGGAGATATCATTTCATTTAGATAATTATCCCGGAACAGGAACACTACATATCGCACCAAATTCATCGAATGCTACTTATCGCGTTCGTTTAGAAGACCACAATAAACGTAGATTATTCTTAAACGTAAATGTTACAATGCTTCGGGGTTGTGGCATCGAGGTACGTTTAGAAGCATTATTATTAAGTTTTATTTTACTACTTTGTTTTCATCAGATTTCAGTTTCTGCTCCATATTGGATTATAAACAAAGCTGGAATTCCACTGGTATTCAAACAAGATGGAATTACAACTGAAACAGCCGGACAATTTGAAGAGCATGAAGTAGCACGAATGGTTGCTCCTTTATTATTTAGTTTAACTGATCCTGATTTAAATCCAACAGTCGTTGCTCGAGTAGGAAGTGGTGTATCTCCATCTGGTACACCACAATGGTGTCATCGATTCAATTTACAACCAGGCGTACAGACAAGAAAATTTCGTATTACATTTCGTGACAATAGGCCGGATATTATTTATGTATTAGGTGTTGATGTACGAACAGGACGTGGAAAATATCGTGATACAAATATTGTTACAATTTCACCACGATATCAATTACATAATAAAAGTTCATATCAGTTGCAATTTTCGCAGAAATGTTTTGCGACAACTGTTGTAAGTAATACAATTTTTTGAAATTTTACTGTCATTTTAAGGACGTTTTCAAAAAACTCTAACCAAGCATTAAAATATTTTAATAACCCTAATAAATTTTTTAGAAGGATCCAGGCGCGCAAGCTACATATTTACGAGCAGTACCAAATTGTCATATGGCATTTCATTGGCCTCGTTTAGAACGTGAACAACTATTTTGTGTTCGAATATTAGATGTGCCCGATTGTTGTTGGTCTGGTGGTTTAAAAATTGATTCGAATTATTCGCTGCATGTTAATATTCGTGATATTAATGGACGAATGTATTTCTTAAGATTGGATGTCGTTTTACAAGCTGCTACATTCTTCATTGTTTTTACGGATGCAGATACAATGCCTCCACCAATACGTGTGGATAACTATTCTGAAGTTGTTTTGACTTTTGCTCAGGTTTGATTTGTGTCTTTTTAAATAAAGGTGGCCATTTTTCGATCTATATTAAGACTCAATTATTTTTATTATTATAACTAAAGAAATATCTTCCTAAAAAGTTTATTTCCATTTTCATACGAAATCCTTCAAAATGGTCACTTTATCTTTCGCATTAATTAGAAATATGTTTCATCGTTATTTTTTAGAATGCTTGCAAAGATACATATCGCTGTACTGCTCGAGCGCATTCTTCAGTTCCATACGCGTTAGATGAACCGACTCAGCCACCATTCATTACTGTAACCGCACCTGGGGGAGTTTCAGCCAGTTATGATATGAATAAATTAGGAGAAGGGCGCCAATTAACTTATGAAAATTTCATATATATTGCTTTCACAGGAACTTTTAAGCTGTGTGTATTAAAAAAATATTTTTTTTTTTTTTGGAATATTAAGAATAAAAAATTTTGAAATGTTTTTAGGTCTCCTACTGGTGATCCATTAAACATTGAGTCACAGCAATTAGTATTGGATGTTGGTGCTGGAGGTCGAATTATTTTAGCAAGGAAACAACCTGGCCAACGATCACAATTATGGCGCATGAGTAGTTCTGGGCAGTTAATACATGAAGGATCAAGTCCACCTAGACCACCACAACATCCACAATTTGATAAAAGTCTTGTATTGGATATTGAAGGTCCAGCACCACAACCTTCTACCTACACTGGATTGATGCTACGACGTCCAGATCCACGTCGACAATCAACACAAACATGGCGTTTTACTGATGATGGTCGATTACGTTGCGCCCATAATAATATGTGTGTTCAAGCGAAAGATGGTTTCTTTGGATTAAGATCAGGTACTTATAATTTACTATTAGATATAAAGTTTTAGAATTTTAGATTAAAAATAACGTTTTTAGATACTAATTTTACAGGTACTTCTGAAAATGATATTGGAATTTGGCAAGAGTGTACGTATTGAAAATGATTTGCAAAACATTAACTGTTGTTTTATTTGCATAATGCTTAACATTTTATTTTGTTTCATCGTATTTTCATTCATACAAACAATTGCATGATACTGTTTCTAAATTTATTTCATATTCATCTTTTGTAATTGAATATTTTACAGTTAAAGTATAAATTTCAGTTAAAGTATAAACTGAAATAATAATTTGCAATTTTTTTAAATAAACTACATAATTTGATACATAAATAATTTGCGATTTAACAAACCTTCGATAAATTCAATATAATACGATCGAATTAGATAAGGTCGTGTTTTATTCCATTTATTAATTAAATAATAGGAAATTGTACTTAAATTGAAATTTATGATTTAAATGTAATAAATATAATAAATATACTTATAATAAGCGCCATTCTTGAATAAATTCTAAGTAATAATAATTTAATATTTGTTCTTATAAAATTTTGAGTTCAAAATAATAAACTTTCATTAAAAATTTGTAATTTCGTTTAGACAATCCTTTTTTCGGGAATAACTTCACTCCGTTTGTATATCAAGTTTGTGCATTATAAATTTCAAAACATTTGGATATTAATTAGAGATTATCTTTATTACAGAGGTATGTATCAATAATAAACAAATAATAATAAAAAATTTAAATTGCATTTTTTAATTCGGTTTTTGTTAATTCGAAAGTGTTGTTTTGCAAGTCATCTATATGCTACTTTTTCGCTTATCGCCATAAATCATCAAATATTTTACAAACTATGAGTTTTATAAGCATCGAAACAATCATTTATCTGATTTATCTCGAACTATTAGAATTACATTGCTTCTAAATAAATATGTTGCATTTTTCTTTAAAGGGAGTACACCAGTATTGGGTCTTATTAATGACGGAACTGTACATCATCGCTTTACCGACGCAGGTGTACCGTTAGAGCAAGCTGTTGGTCGTCAACGTTTGCGACCAGGCTCAGGATTTTTAAAACTTCTAGTTGCAACAGATGGTCCAACTAGAGTGTTGAAAATTTATGATATCAAAGAAAAAGTGAGTAAAAATAATTTAAAATGTATATAAAATAATATCTAAATTAAATTTAATAAAATTATAGCGAATTTATGCGATGCCAGAAGAAAGAGATTGGGCTAGTATTGCAATAACACAGCGTCCAAATTTAGTATCTGATCATACTTTAAATAAAGAATCAAGAGAATATCAATGTACTTTGTTATTAACGGAAGGAATTGGTATTAGTGTTGTATCAAGACGACCTTCTGAAGAATTGTTATTTGCTCATTTTAAAGGAATTTCATTAGATTCAGTTTTTACACCAACAGGGAAAATATTAGATGTGAGTGTTGCTGATATTCAATGTGATAATCAACTTTTGGATGCAACAACCACATCTTTAATTTATGTGGCAAAACCATCACGTACCGAAGAGGATAAAATGCGTCATCTATTGCCGGCGTTGCATTTTACAGCAGAAATACAGTCAAGTCCCAATATTAATGCTGTTATTTTCAAGGTAATTATAGTCGAGCATTTTTACTGAAATACTGTGAACTAAGATTTACAAGCAGATAGATACAGCTTTGCTGATTTTATATATCTTTTGGAATTTGAACCGTATTTTCAACTTCGTATTCAATTTTTAATGGATGAAAATCTACGTATTCAATTCATGGTTGTTATTTTTGAAATATAATATAAGTTAAACTACCCTTATAAACATAATTTTATAGAAATCCAAGACAAAAAATTTTTTCTCGATTCTCAAGGTGGCAACCATCATATAATTCAAGCTTTAGGTGAATTAGTTTTTAAAATTTATTTTATTATTTATAGCATTTAATTCTCACACTAAAACCAATGGCTGTCTACTTAGAAGAAAAATTAATATTAAAAATATTTGCTTTTGCTGGTTACAATAAATGTGAACAAGAACCACCAGATACTGATGAGAGTGATTTTGAAGCGCAAAGAATTTTACATGAAGTAACTGCAACTCATTCATTGAGATATTATTTTGGAATAATAAAATTAGCACCGAGTAATGTACGTATAATTTTATTGTTTGCTTTTTCCAGATTTTTTGAATTTTTATTTTTCAGATTCGATTAAGTGTGATAACTGCAAGTAAACTTCCACCACAATTACAATCAATCAAACGAAAATTAGGATTAACTTTAATTAAATTCGAAGATGCATCCGTTGATTTAGAGCCATTTGTAAAACAACATCCGTTCGAAAGTAGCCAATTCATAATTAATTCAATTCTCAAACATTTTAAAGAAGAACTTAAATGGCAAGCCGCAAATATATTAGGCTCTGTAGACTTTTTGGGTAATCCTTTAGGTTTTGTCAATGATGTTTCTGAAGGTGTAAGTGGTCTTATATACGAAGGATCAGTCGGTGCTTTAGTAAAAAATGTTACACATGGTATTTCAAATTCAGCTGCAAAAGTAACAGAATCCTTGTCTGATGGATTGGGTAAAGTAACTATGGATGAAGAACATGAAGAAATGCGTTTACGTATTCGTCATATTCATTCCGGTAGTAGCGGTGCGCATATTGTAGCGGGTGTAAAAGGTTTAGGATTTGGTATACTTGGTGGGGCAACTGGGATTTTTAAACAAATTTATGAAGGAGCATCCAATGAAGGTGTTCAAGGTGTATTTTCTGGTATTGGGAAAGGATTAGTTGGGGCTGTGACAAAACCTGTTGTTGGTGTTTTAGATTTAGCATCGGAAACAGCTCGAGCTGTTCGTGACTCGAGTCGTAGTTCAAGTCGTGCTGCACCAGATCGTTATCGCCCACCACGGTGCGTTATTGGTCCTGGTGGTTTATTACCACTATACTCAAAAGCCCAAGCAATTGGACGACAACATTTGCACACACTAAATAATCGCAATTATAATGAAATTCTTGTGGCGTATGAAAGTTTACAGGGTGCGCCAGATGATTTACGAATAATTGTATCAAACGAATATGTACGAATTGTAACAAGTGCGAGGGGATCAACCTCTTTAGCGATAGTAATCGAAGTGCATCTTAGAGATTTAATACATTGTATACCAATAATGACTCGGGAAGCAGGTCGAAATGTGTACTACATTGAATTAGCAATGAGAGCGAATACATCAGGCAGTAGTACAAGTATTACGGCATCGTCGCATGTAGAGCCTATACGAAGGCCACGTATACGATGTGATTCGGAATCACTAGCAAATTGGGTAGCACAACAAGTTAATTATTCAAAGAATATGTACGATGAAATTAGACATACTGTTATTACGGATGTAAATTCGGAAGACTGAATTGATCAATTAATAGGTAGTGATTATTAAGACTGATATATGTAAGAGCTGGTTTATGATCGTCATATTCAGAAATACAAGCTTTTTATAACAAACAGGAGCTAACTATCGAACTATTAAGCATTTCGGATACAAATAAACTGGGAAAGTTATTTTAATTTTTTTTTTTTTTTTTTGTGATTTTAAAAATTATTCGATTTTAAAGCAATTTAAAATAATCTCAGGGTACAAATAAGGATACGGAGTTAATAATCGAAAGTAGCTCCTTGTGAAAACAGTATTACTTGATGTGAAAAATGGATTTATCACAAAAAAATAAATAATAAACTAATTATGTATACAAATCACTTTTATGTAGAATCAAGATCATAAAATTATTGATTTCTTAATAATTACAAACATAATCGAACGCATACACAGAATTTTACTTAAGAATACGAAAATTGAGACTTGCCAATATGAATAAATAAAAATAAGACAGTATTATGTGATACATTTAAAAGTAATTGATGTTAAGGAATATTACAAAGGGAAAATAAGTAGGAAATCTGGTGCATGCACTTATATATTAGCCTTGATTAGTTTTAATAATAATATAAAATGTATATAAATTATTTTTTATATAAACCAAAAAAAGTGTACCAAAGTAAAAAAAGAGTAAATAACATTTATTTTATCAGGTTGTTCATTTGATATGTTAATAAAATTCGTTTCATAAATGTGTTTTGTTTTATTATAAACCATATATCCTATTCATATTAGCCATTTGAATAATGCTATTTAATTGTTTGCACTACTCAATAAATAATTTTTCGTCATTCAAAAATAATTTTAACGATTTTATTATTAGAATTAAAATTGGTTTTGCAATAATAAAGTAAAGCTTTTAAAAAGATTCTCAATTAACGAGTTTTATTAAAAATATATTACTAAAATTGGGTAGACTTGCTATCAAATGGTTTATTTAAAAATAATCTCTAATTTATCTGTTTTTACCGAATTTTTTTTATTATTACTACATATGGATTATTTTATTTGCATATTTTTTTAAAAATTATTGTACTTCATTCACCTGTACCCCAACAAATGGCGTTAACTTGTCGATAGAGTAGATATATTTACCGACTTCTAAAATTATAAAAGATAAGGCACGATCAAAATCAATACTTAAAAGAAGTATTACTAGGTAATTAGCTGACTTGGATGCAAAGTATTAAAATTGCTAGGGATTGTATGTGCGATTCTCACCTATGTGAATACCTATATTTTTTCCCTATCGGATAAAAAAAATCAGAATTATTAAAAAATAATCTAAGCATCAGAATAATTAATCATTGATTTATAATCGGAAATAATTTAATATGTTTTGCATTAATGATTTCAGGAAAAGTTATAGAAAAGGTAAGTAATTTTAGCTAATTAAAATTTTTTTCATTTTAATTAAATTTTACAATTTGATAACCATTCATGTAATTCAGACCGGTTTTATGTCGTGAGATTTATAATTTATTTTTTCAAAAATTATAAGGTATACTACATGTATCTGAATATAAAAAGTAACGGATATGTGGGTAGTTATTATTAGTATTTTTTTCATTATTAAATTCGTACATTAAATAGTGGGCGTGCTATAATTATGTTAGGAAACCAGGTGATCAGAGATAAATCACAGATTAAGTAAAATATTCGTTGATAATGAAAAAATATTCATAATTAATTTAAAACACAATCATATAATAACAATCATGATTTAAAATATTGAAAGTGTCATATTTTTAAACGTAAAAGATAAGAACACAAGATATTTTTAAGTATGCCATTAAATCTCATAAAAAATATATAGTAGACAAGGCAAACTGTTGAATAAAAATTTTGTAAAATTCGGACATTTTCTATTCACGTTTCAAGTTCAAGTAAAATTGATGAACTATATATTTTATTATAGTAGGTCTTAAAATTACCGGAGCAAGGTTGATATATATGTAAATTTTATACAATATAGGCAACTTTGTATACATTGCAGTAATGTTATGTATTAATAATTAATGCGTAAATAAAGTGGCATTATTGTATGTTTGTCAATTGGTATTGTTACAATGAAATTTCAGGTTTTAGAAGTAAAGTGTTATAAACGCTAGCGATTCTATTTAGAGTGTCTAAAATAATTTTATGCTTGTCTTCGCTATTAAATATCTTAATATATTTGTTAAGGTAATTAATGACGAAGAAAAATAACACTTATTTAATGATTAGATGGAGAGTTTCCAAGATATCGCTTGAAAGCGGTTCGAGATATCAATCAGGGAATAAGATTTTAAGCGATATTTCAAAAACTGTGCATTCAATTCATAAATGAATGTTATGTTTAATGAAATTGAAGATAAAAAATTTCCTTGATTTTCCATAATGTATTAAATATGGAGTAAAATTTTTCCGAAATCGATAAATTTTCGTTAATAAGGAACCATAAATTTCAAAAATAAAATTTATTTAACGATAGAAGGTGTAAATTTTAAAATATCATGTGAAATACAGCTATTTGTAAGCCAATATACAAATTTCAAGCAATATCTTCGTAACTCTAGTAATATTCTTACAAAATAAGTGTTATTTTTGAATTTTTTCGACTTAATTTATCGGATAGAAGAGCCAAAAACAGTAAAAAAAGAATTTTGGACCTTTTTGATTTATTTTAAGGTTTTTCATAAAATTGTAAAAAACACGTAAAATTTTTAAGTTGGTTCCTTTTCCCATCCAATATTATAAAAACCAAATTTTTGATGGAAATATTTTCTAATAAATTAGTTAAATTTTCCACAATTTCAGCCGAATAAACAGGTATTTAATCAATTATAGCAGTTAATTGTTATCTTGTATTGCATAGTTAAAAGTTTTCTTACAAAATACTCGAAGAAATCTACCAGCATAATAAATGAAATGTGATGAGTCAAATATAGAAAGTTGCATAATTTCATTTTAATCAATAAACAAAGATTATTTTTTATATAAAAAATGTAACTAAATTTGGAAAAAAAAATTATAAAATGTATGCATGAAAATGATAATAGTTCGAGGGCCCACCGGATTATTATCGGTATGTTTAATGAATCTAAAAATTCGTATGTAGCTTAATTGTGATTAGTGTAACTACTTTTTCTTCTTCGAAAATTCTAATAAGTGAACCGTTTTCTCTTACAGGGCCCATAAAATTTTCGGTTTCAATCACCACCTTAAATTTGACGGATATTCAATAATAAATATATAATTTTGCCTGATCCGTGTACAAACTCGGTTTCCATTGTCCAACAACTAGAAAATTATGAATTTCAGTTTGTTGGACAACAGACACTTAGTTTTGCTACGTGTTGGATAAAATGGTTCCTTAAAGTTTATGTAATAAAAAAATGTAACGACCTGAATCTTCCACTCTTACTTAAAGTTTTAAAATACACTAATTTTAAGGTGTATTTTATTATTTTTTCAGTTTAAAATGAATGTTTTAGAAAAATAAATAAAATTTATGTTGATAAACAACTCAACACATCATAACAACCGAGTATTTAATATTTTTAAATAGGTAAAAAATGAATATAGATAAAAGTGTTGCATTTTTTGATTCTACAAGTATATCTTCCAATTAAAGTAACAACAAATCGAATATCCGTCAATTTGAAGTTTGTGGATAGAATTGAAAATATTTTGGTCTCTAAAAAAACGCCCACTTTCAAGTATTTTCAAAGAGGAAACATTTCTTACACTTTTTTGAGTATTATTAAAGAGAACTCTAGGATTTTTCGCCTCAATTTCCTAGATCAAAAAAATTTTGTATTTTATAAATACGTATTTCGACTACAAAGTAGTCATCACTAGTATGAATTAGCTAGTCGTAATGATTATCTGAGGAGATGTTACTCGTTGCTAATTTGGTGACGGTTTGCACGCAAATTCATACTGATGATGACTACTTTGTAGTCGACATACGTAATTATTAAATTCAAAATATTTTTGATCTAAGAAATCAGAACAAAAAATCGAAATTTATTTCTTACACTTATCATAATTCAGTCACATACTAAATTTTTAGTATACCATTACAAAAAAAAAACTCGCTGAGCCTACGGACCATAATTTCATATATACAATTAAATTTCCGTTGTTGCGCTGAATTAATAGAATGCATAATAAATAAGTAAGACAAAATAAAAAATAAGGTAGGAACAAAAATTAAAAAAACTGTATAATTTAAATACATCAATTATTTTTAAATAAGTATCGACTCCTGTATGTAGATATTGATTGCAACTGGTTTTGTTTGTTTATTTTTGTTTTGTTTAATATTTGCCAATAATGTTATTGAACTTGATCACACATTATTTATTAATTGTTGTATTGTTTATGTGTGCATTGTTTATGCAACTGAATGCTGTTGGATGTAAGTTATTTAATATTTTTATTTTGTGAAATTTTACTAATCTTTAGTCTTAAACGGAAATCTGGCTTTGAGATTTTGTGATATAAAAAACGAGAGAGTTCAGAGATCACAATTATTGAAATATATATGAAATTCAATTTTTTGACTAATTTTAATATAATTTAAATTTTATAATAATATTCATAATAGAAAATTATTACGCACATCTTACGCAAGATATTTTTTATAATGGTGTTTTCCTTCATTATGATTATTCATATATTTTCTATAATTTAACAATTTTAAATATTAATAATTTCTATTTTTATACTAATGTAATATATACAGTGTATTTAACATTAAACTCTGTTGGTTATTCTGTTTTTATTTCTCTAGACACTTTTAGGATTACATGATGTATTTATATATATAGATATACTTATAAGTATTAGTAGAATATTATTTTCTAGAAGTTCTTAGAAATATTCCTATTACACTCGTGGTGTATATGACCATTGAAAACCCGACCAGTGACATCATTGGCCTGGCCTGTTAATTCAAATATGTAAATCTGTTCAATAATTTATTCTTATTGAATAAATTATTGCATTCTTTGATAAATTAAATGAGACTAAGAAATCAAAAAAATTCAATAAATTAATTCCTGTGAAATCAAATTTTTCTACAATTTTGATAAGCAAATTTAGTATTATATAGTATTATAGTCTTATTATATAGTATTATAGTCTATATTTAGTATTATAGACTTAACTTTTTTTCTATGCTTAAATATGACTGTAAATTTAATAGCGTTAAAGTCTTAGGAAAATTCTCTATTAGCTGAAGTTTTAAAACGATCTAACGCGTAGCGGATTAAATACTTAAAGAGCTCAGATGGCAGTTATTTGAAGGGGCAACAGTTTTACTCGCTCAATCAAACAAGCAGCCATAATTCCAATATGGCCAATATATTTAAATTTCAAACTATCGATACTTTTTATTGCTTTTCTTAAATTTTAGATACGATCCTTACCTTAGATTTAATGTATCACATATTTTTTAATCTACAATTATATAATCAATTTTCTTCAATGACTTATCAAAATTATCCAAAGAAATTTGGTCAATTGGTGAGAGAATTTATAAACGAAAGTTTGTGTCCATAAACCACGTGGCTTGATTCTAGCATATTTAGAACCCATACTTTCCTTCATATAGCTTATTCGTGGCTTTACTATGACATCTTCCTTCCCTCAACGGATGGATCGTAGTTTTCAAGTATACGTAGTAGCCAAGTTCAAAAAACATTTTGCATTTTCTGAAAAAACAAACTAGTTAAAAATCAACAATATTTGTCTTCCAAATTATCAATTACTACGAAAATTTCCCTTAGAGCCAAAGGATCTTTTTGTTCTTGAGGTTCCGATATTTTATACTTACTACATTTTTTTTTCATTTTGCCAAAAAAAAATCAAAGAAAATTACGTTGATTAACTGTTATAGAATCCTCACGTAGCTCAACGTAGATTTTAAACTAACTCCTCCCACTCTTGAGCCACATGATTTAAGGATGTTCCCTGACCGCATTAATGACAAATGAAGCTTTAAACACTATTTGAATTTTTGAAATTTTATCTAAAAAAAACTTCATATAAAAAGATGACTGTCAACACCGATTTCCCCTATTTTAGAATTTTTTATTTCAATTTTTGTGATAAAACAAGAACATTTTGAAGAAATTAACAAAGTTTTGAACTAAATTGTGCCGAATCTAATAAATATTTTACGAAAAAATGTATCAAAAATGTTTTGGAAAAACAGAAATTTTTTGCCTTTGGATTTTTCTTCTATCTTTTATGGTTCAAAAGTTGGATCATGAATCGTAGTGGATTCATTGGATTCAATTTATTTTACTCATTCACGAACTTGATCTTACTTTTTATATCTAAAATAAATCACTAAAATTTAAACTTTCTATCACTTTTCGTTTTTGAATCATCTTGGTAACGGACGGACGAGCATGCGAAAATGGACTTTAGACTAAAATTATAGTCTGATATATTGTATATATGCAGAGTATAAAAATTTGACTCTAAACGCTAATCTCCCCTATCATTGATTTTTTTTTTCAATTTTTGTGATATAAAAAAGAACTTTCTATCAATAAATTTTATTAAAAAAAATATATATAATTTGAATTAACAGTTATTAACTTTGTTTTAAAATATAAATTACAGTACGAGCACCATTTAACAATACAATTACAAATGCCATAAAAGAAGCACTCTTTTTTGGTAATTCATCGATGTCAAACAATACGAGGGATGACTGTGTATGGCGTAAAGGAAATGATAAAGATGCATGTCCCGATCCTGACATCCGATATATATTATATACAAGTGAACAACCGGATATTAAACAAACTGTTGATTTAAATCAAGCTGATTGGTTACGTAATAGTAATTGGAATCCAAATCATGAGAATATTATATTAATACATGGCTATGCCGGTGGAGACGATACATTACCGATAATTGTGTTGCGAGATGGTAAGTTTGTTTATGGTAATTAATTTACCAGAAGTCTGATTAATTTTAAACTAATTAATTCAAATCAATTTAAAAAAATTAATTAAAGATTTAACTCTTAAATTAACCGTTAAAGTGAAAATTTGTTTTTAGTTCCAGAACTTCTATCTAGAGCTCTTAGAATTTCGATGTATTCAGCACATACATTAAAATGAATTTTTATTCGTTATTTTTGGTTCAAAATTACATTTTTACTAAAATCGAAAAAAAATTTAATTTAATATTAGTATTTTCGAGATATAAAAATAAATGGTATTTTCATATTTTTCTGTTAAAAATCACTTAAAGAAACCAAAAATTTCGAATCTTTAATTTTCACAAAAACTTATTTACGAATGAAAACAATTTATGATTCAACCGGATGTAATAAAAACTATCAGAAATAATTTTATCGAACTGCATAGCGTAAAACGACAACTAATAGATCTTGAATTCATCCTTGACCTGCAAAATCATTGTTTTCTTCTTCAGAAAAGTAATTTTTTTTTTTTTAATATTATTTTTTAACGTCTTCAAAATTTCAATTTTCAACAATTTTTTCTGGTCATCGGAGTTTTATTGAAGGTAGCACAAAATGGTTTAATTTATTTTAAAGCCATACTCAAAGCCGACTTAGATATTCAGGATCCGTGAGATCCATACATATTTCAGTCTGGTTTTTCTAATATTTCCCTTTTCCAGCATATTTAAGAAATGGTAGCTACAATGTATTCATGGTTGATTGGGGTAAATTATGTGAACCACCCTGTTATCCAGCCGCTGTACATAATACAAGAGCAATTGGACGATGTACAGCAGAATTTTTATCATTTCTAAGAAATAATGGTCTACCAATTGAAAAGACAACGTGTGTGGGTCATTCATTGGGTGCTCATATTTGTGGCATTATGTCAAATTATTTATTATTCAGAATGCATAGAATTATCGGTAAATAAATTTGTTATTTATTTTTTTTTACGATTTTTAATAGATAAATCGTGCTCACGTACAATTTTATAGTATACAGTTTTAATTAGAATATTTTATTTATTGTTAAATTAGCCTGATTCGTTCAATATCACTGTTTGCATCACTTGAAGTCTTCCCAATGCCTTACACAATTTTCTTGTATTTACTTATCTAAGCAGCGATATTGAACTAGTGGCTTGGGCAGGGCGATTTATGAAAGCGTGTACGGACGAATTCACAGCATTCACCAAAGTGGATACGGTGAAGCTAGACATTGAAGAGTACTCCCATCGTTACTAATTATTTAGAGAAAGAACTGTCTCCGGAGGTACTCGACATATTTCCCAATGTCAGTGTCAGACATTGAGATATTGATATAGAGTCACTAAAAAAAGTGGTCCAGATTGTCGGTCATTTTATAACGATAGTGTAATATTACTAGGATCTTGCAGAAACAATAAGACGCATATATACAATGTTTAATAGAAATTATCATTTAATTTAAACAGCTTTAGATCCAGCTAGACCACTTGTTCGCCCTGGAAACAATAACAAATTAGATAATGGCGATGCAAATGCTGTCCATGTGATACATACGAATGCTGGTCACTATGGTGAAATGGGACGCGTCGGTCATGCAGATTTTTGTGTTAATGGGGGAAGAACTCAACCATTTTGTGAAGTAACAAATAGTATGAATTTTTATCATTTATTTGGAAACTGCGGCAATGATTAAAATATTAATTTTTCACAGATGTAGATCTTTGCAGTCACGTTTGGGTAATATGTTTTATGGCTGAAAGTTTACATGATAGTTTGGCAAGAAAGGCTGAACCGTGTACACGAAGGTGTCCGTTAGGAATGTTACCTGGACATCGTTTTGGCCTACCTGTGAAAATGGGACATTTTACGCCAACAACGTACGGTATTTTGGATGGTTAATTCTTTGCAATAAGTAATTATTTTTTACTTATTTTAGGGCATCCGGTTCTTATTGTATATCCGCAAAAACAGCACCGTTTTGTCCGAAAAATCCTGGAGATATAGGAGATCCTCGATGTTGTATAAAACCTGACACACTAAATTAATCCTGAAGTATTACATACATATTGGCTGAGAATAAATATGTAGCCAAAAATGGAAGAATTATGTATATAGCTTAAATTTGAATGTGTTATAAAAATGCATACCAGAAATAAATTCCACAGGCTTATTTATGGTCGTCATTAACACATGTTCGTCATTATACATGATAAAGCAAATTTTACTGAAAAGGGTTAAAAAAGATAAATTATTAAATATTAAATTATAAAATATATACTGGCTTATATTCAAATGAATTTTACAAACATATTTTCCCACAAATTTATGTTCTCTTTAACTCATTTTATCGTCGGAAATTCTACTGTATTAGAGATGTAAGTTTTTATTATAATTGGATAATTATTTTTCGGTTTTTAGTTGCATGATAATTTCCAATTTTACTAATTTTACTTTGATTGTTTTAACTGAATTCGGAACCATATTATTTTAATTTTATAAGAATTCAGTTTCAAATTAGAGCTATGGTGTAATCATTTTTTAAGTAATGAAAATATTACGCTTTGAACACTACAACTGCTGGACTACACAACGGCAATATGAAAATCTCTCAATATTAGTTCAATGTAAGTGTAAATTCGATAAAAGTAAAGATACAAATGTTTACTTTCTACCTGTATGAAAAGTATTAAATGATATTTCGTTTCAAATACGTAAAATTTTTATTACAGATGGTTCAAAAGTCAGCATATATATTAATATAATACTATTTTCCAGGCAGATTCCACTGAATATGTTATATTTAATAATGACCTAATCGTTTTTCAGTTTACAGGATTTTTGTTAAAATGAAATAAAAAAAATGCTAAAATAAAATATGTGAAGTAATTTTTGAATCATCTATAGTGTATTCAATAATGATTATAAATTAATGTAAATAATAAATATATTAAGTTCGTCAAAATAAATTTTGTATACAATTTTAATTAATTCATTATATTGATTTTATTTATTCCTTCTTATATTAGTTTTTATATTGAATATGCAACATAAACTACAAATAAGTAATGGAAATGCATACATGTAATAAATAATGCTGAACAATCGATTTTCTTATTATTATTAAACTAGTAGCTTCAGTGAAAAATAGACCACACTCATAGTGAAACTTCTTTGTCTTAATTGTTTTTTTTTTATTTATACTATCAGTCTGCGAAAATTACAATAATTTTTGGATATTTGTTATTATAAAGCCCACAATAGCCCAATGATAAACTATACAGTAAATTTCCTGAATGTGATAAACAGTGCCTAGCAAATTTCATAAAAATAGGAAAACGCGTTCGAAAGTTACAGCGAAACAAACATAAATAGACTGATAGATACATAGATGATAGCGTTTACAGTCACCCTTGTAACTATAAATTTAGAGAATTTGCCAAATAATTGGGATCCATTAATTCTCACTTCATTGTATCATTAAACAAGTATCTCTGAAAGCGAAGAAATCATTCATCGTATGTTACTTTTGACGATATCTTATAAATCGTGTTTTTTGTATTTTTTGGGCCAAATTTACTTGATATATTGAGCTTAACCGAAATGAGAATCAAAATTTTTTCCACAAGTTTTCGTTATTTTGTTAGGAAATTTCATTAAACTTGGTAATTCAAAAATTATAAAATTCGCTCCATGTAAAATTGCATTCCTAGAACGATTTTTCGGATTGATATCGTAGAAAATATTTATTGAATGCATAAATGAGCTGGATTTGCACG
>JAEMTY010000106.1:0-50000 GCA_020423425.1 Chrysopa pallens
TCGATAAAATTCATAGACAAATAAGTTTAATAGACTGCGGATATGAGTATGATAATTATATCACATTTAATAGTAGTTAGTTAATTTTCAATCTTACTTTCGTCTTTTTTTTCGAGTATTTGTACGATTTACAAAAATAGGAAAGGGTATCTTTAATGTCCTGATAAAGATGTATCGGCCTTCGGTCTCAATGCTCGCTTTGTCCTCTTTTTCTTTGACCTATGGCATCTTTACGAAATTTTAATGAAAATTCCTTAAAATTCAGAATTAAAGATATTTCATTTTTGCCATAAAAGTGATATTTAAGTGATAATCATAATTATGATTCTGTAAGCAGTTACAACAAAAATTTTTTCTTTTTGTTTCATCGTCCGCTAAAGTTGTGTACTTAACATATTAGACAATTTATGATGTCAAAAAAGTAACTACCGTTAAAAAGTACATAATTTTTATATTTTTATAGTAATAATTAAGTCATATTTGATTAATTAGGTATGGAACATGATACAAACGACTGTAACTGTCCAGATGAACGATGTATTATGTCACCGTCAAGTTCTTCTTTATCACCAAAACATTGGTCATCATGCAGTTTAGAATATCTAGCAAATGCATTTGAACATGGTATGGATTATTGCTTACGCAACAAGCCAGAAAATTTATTTGATAGTCCTGTTTGTGGAAACGGATTTGTTGAACCCGGTGAACAATGCGATTGCGGTATTGTTGATAATTGTAAAAATCCATGTTGTAATGCAACGACATGTATGTTACATTCAAATGCGAGCTGTGCTACTGGAGAATGTTGTGATTTAGTTACATGTCGTCCAAAAGTTGCTGGTACATTATGTCGATCGGCCGATCATGAGTGTGATCTACCAGAATATTGTACGGGTCAATCCGAGTATTGTCCGAATGATGTGTATAAAATGGATACAGAAACTTGTGATGGTGGTAAAGCGTTCTGTTATCAAGGTTCATGTCGAACACGTAGTGATCAGTGTAAAATTTTATGGGGTCCATCTGGCTCTTCCAGTAATGAGTGTTATAAACAAAATAGTAAAGGAACACGACATGGAAATTGTGGATATAATCGACTGAATGCGTCGTATATTAAGTGCAGAGATGAGTAAGTTATACTTTCTAATTTTCAAAAAATTTAAATTGATGGAATAAAATATTTTGAGTCTTGTCTTTGAAAAAATTATAAATGTTTTAGAAAATATGAGAATAAAAAAAACACGTTACGCGTGGTAAAAATATGACGGCAAATCTGAAAATAATAGAGCATAATCTATTAGGAATAGTCATTTTTGCTTGCAAATTATAGAGTATATATTGTGCCCTGGCCTGTTTACTATGACCGTAATGTTTACTATGAAATTGGATAAACATTTATTTTGTATCATAAAATCTTTTTTGTACGGAATTAATTTATCATAATTTTTTATTTTTATCTTCTTAATCCCAACGGTTAATTAAATAAATTGGAAAAACGAGTTTTCTATATTGTGTTTATCTAAATACCGAAATTGTGTTTTTCAAGACTAAACAAAAGTTGAAATACTTTCCACAATTTTAATTATAAAAACGTGCATGCTTAAATTAATTTAAAAAATAAAATAAATTTATAAAAAAAAATTTTATCTCAGTAACGTATTATGTGGAATGCTACATTGCCGTCATTTAAATGAAAAACTGGAATTTGGTATGGAATCCGTTGCAATTATATCACATTCATTTATTAATTCAAATGGCTCAATTATACCATGTCGCAATGCGTTAGTAGATTTAGGATTAAATGAAGTTGATCCTGGTTTAACACCAGATGGTGCAAAATGTGGAGAAGGAAAGGTATGGAATTATAATCGTTATTATAAACTGACAATTCCTATTTTGTGATATTTTTATTTTTAAACAGATGTGTATAAATCAAAAATGTATGCCTGTTGAAAATTTACGAAAATCAAGTATTGTAAGCTGTCCGAATGATTGTAATGGTAATGGTTATTGCAATAGTAAAGGACATTGCCATTGTAAAGATGATTTTGCTCCACCAAATTGTGATTATCCTGGTGTTGGTGGCTCTATAGATAGTGGACCGGCTAGTGATCCAAATGGTATGATTTTTTTTAATTTGAAATGTGTTAATTAATTATTGTAGTAAGAATTTGAGTATTGTAAATCCAATATTGTTAAAGGAATGATGAATTTTTAATAACTCGGTAAATAACTTATTCGGTTAATAACGATTTATTCGATTATCTTTAAACTTGAATAATTCTGAAATTAAGATTAACTTCTTATAAAAAAGATAAAATTATGCGCAAATTAAATAATATTGCAGAAGCGTCTAGTCGAATAATAATATGAGTTTCCAACTACAATAATTATTTAAAATGTTCAAAATTTAATTAATTTTTTTCTGTTTCAGCAAATCGAGATTTTGTGACCGCTATGTATATAATATTCCTTGGAATAATACCATTGATTGCTCTAATATCCTTATTTGTGTATTACAATCATCGTAATCATATAATTGTTTGGCCAAAACGTTCAAGTGGAGGAAAACCGTACGTATCATTAATAATAAATTATTTATTTTGTCGGTGTCTACGTAGATTAGTGCATGATAACAACAGTATGACTGATGGTATTCGTGGTAATAATACAAGTCATGGTGGTGGTGTTAACAATAATCAAAATACAGTATCCACAATATCTGGTTCAATACGAAATTTAAATTTAGAAATTAAACAAACTGGTTTAATTTCAACAACAAATCGTGATGTATTAAATAATACAAAAGTTTTATCAATACCTAATCGACAAGCTCCACAACCTCCTCGTAATTTACAGCATACATATGTTAATATTCCTCTGAATCAAAATAGCTCACGAATACAAACACTTAAACAACAATTACAAATGAACGAACGATGTTAGAAATAGAATTGCCACACTTTCCTGAAACTACTTGTATTTTACATTGACTAATTTTAAAGATTTTATTATTTAGTTTAGAAAATGAATTTTGTCAATAGGGTCTTGCTCGGTTTTCAAAATACAAAATATTCGTGTTTTATTCATATATTTATTTTTTATATAATTTAAACTAGCAGTGGTGATAAATTGTTAATGTATATATTTATTCGCGAAGATTCGAAAATTTTCAACCTAATTGAGAGAATTCTTATAATGCAAATTTGAACTACCATTATTAATATTCTTATTTTATTATATTGATTTATATTTATACAAAATTATTTATTATAATGCCATTAATTGCTTTTTATTAGACTATGGTCAGTAATAACTAAAGATAATTTCAAATTAGGTTAGTTTCATCAAACAAAAGTTCTGTTAAAGTTTGAAACCAATTCGGTATTTCAAAACTTATCATATAGAATAAGATTTATTATACAAATGATATTGTAATCATCTTAAACTGAGAGCTCGTGGACGATTTGATTAACAGTTTTTCTGTAAGGCTGTAATTTTCTTTTATGTATAAGGAGCACAGAAACTACGTTCTGACAAAAATCAACCCTACTCATCATCAGTTTTTATACATCTGAAAGGGGGGGAGGCGGGAACTGTGTCAAAAGGATAAGGGTTCGAAAAAACGTTTCAAATAAAAATTGTAGAGCTTAAAATTTTATATTTAAAGATATTTTGTATTTTTGGCTATTATTATAAAATAACGGTGTCATAGTGTCTAGAAATTATCAAACATACAGGTATTCATTTCACATACATGTAAATTCTATTATATACATGTAAATTCTATGGGCGTATATGTGAAAACTTCTAGACGTTCTGCTACGGCATTTTTAATAATACTCAAAAAACAGTTATTTCTGTTAAATTTAATGCTCTAAAATTTTTATTTGATGTTTTTTTTCTAATATAACATCTTGACCAAATTTAACTCTCATTTCTTTCAAATACATAAAAGCGTGTATCGTGCAGGATTTATTCATACCAGAACGTGGTTTCATTCTTACATAAAAACCGTTACTTCATCCACTTCCGCGCTTTTAGACTATCTGTAGATATAGAATATTTTATCTTTAAAACAAATAAAAGTGTAAGACCCTATTGAAAAATCGATGTGATTGCACATAAATTAAAAGTGCTAAAAGTTTAGTTACTTCTCTAGAACTTTGTTTATTCCAATCCCTAATTACCACACGTCCTTTAAATCATAATAAATAACTTATAATTTAGTTCTTAGCGTTACATCAACTTCTACTAGACGTAAGACTTTTGAAATGTACAATTCGATTCATCGAAGAAAAAATAATCAAATTTGGGGTCCCTGCAAAGAAATTATGCTAAGTATTTATTTTCACTACATAAAGGTTTGTGTACACGATAATGAAATTTATAGTGCAGACTTTTAGTACTTACTACAATTGACTTAAACATCTTAACATGACAGTCTGGTCGAAATAAAATTAAACTCGGGAGATATTTAGGTATTTTTAATAAAAATATTCGCAGCAATGCAAGAGATGTCTTCTACGTAAGGCAGGAATCAAATTTTGCAATGACGAAAAAGTAGTTTCATTGATGTTTCTTTTTAAATACATCTACTATTATTGTTTGCTGAAGCAATCTTAGATATTTCGAAGTTAAGTTTCGATTCTAACTAAGGCTAGATAAGTTCCGATTCTATTTGAATCAATAAATAAGTAATTTTATAAAGCTGTTACAACTCAAACTAAGATGGCCCAAGAGAGTGGGTGTGAATACAGATGTTTACTTACATGTTTATATTTGCCCTCTCTGTTGAGCGATCTCTGTTCAACTTGTATAAGCTATACTTCATTGTTCTTTTCGGTTTCTAATTTCATATTTTAACGAATAAAATTCTTTGTATATTTTCTTAAAATAAGTTAATAAAGCTAGTTATTTTCAATTTACTTTTAAATGTCGTGAACACAAATGTTTTAATGTGATGGGTGGTTGAAATTCTATTATGTTTTTGAAGACGTTTCTTTTATCATTTCATTTTCATAACAGTGTGGCAATCATCATACTATTACGAATCCATTTATTCCAAAGGTGTTGATTAATGTATAATAATATTTTATCGATATAAACTAAGAAGTAAACTTTTTACACTAAGGAGTATTAATAAGTGTTTGATTTTTTTTTACAATATAAATAATACTCAAAAAATGATTTTGTGCATGCTAAGAGGTAATGATCATTCAAAATTTCATTCTTGAAGGGTATCAATTATGTATATTAGTAACTCGATTTGACATTGTAATGAGTGATTAATTAACTATAAACAAGTGATATCTAAAAAATGATTTTAAGCTGGCAAGACTGAGACATTCTTGCCTCTGTCATTCTTTCCAGTTGTGAGGCAAGAATGAGTCAGTAGTTCAATCATATACAGTAGCATCAATAAATAATATATAGTGAATTTTAAGCTTTTATTTTACTATAAAAAGTGCTGCTTACGATGAGTCAGTATTTCTCTAATATACAAAATACTCTATAACTAAGTATGCATTTGACAAGAAACTAATTTTATCTGTAAAAAATTATTTTAATCATCGATGAGTTAACAATAAAGCAGAATTTCATTCTATGAGCTTCGATTTGCTTGGAAAAGTTTTATAAGAAGTGATTTTAATTCGTAATATTAATTAACACGTTATGAATAACAGGATTCAACCATTAAATATGGATTGGTATATTATGTGATATTAAAAAATTTAAGATAACACTACACAATTAACGATCCAAAAAAATATTTTTGTGAATTTTATCATTTCATATCAAATCACACATTCATGTCAATTAAATCGAAAAGTCAAGCTATGAAATTATAAATTTTAATATTAACTTGTTAATCCTAAGAATTACATCGTTTATTTAGTTGAATCTCTTTTTATTCGAATAAATTTAGCCAAAGCCTCATATTTTTCCTTCGATTTGTTTTAATGAAATACTTTCACCATTTATGTCGTCTAGAATAATTGTGTTTAGAAATTATTTATTTTTTCTAAACACAAATTTTCATCCGACTTTATAGAACGGCCCTAAAAATTCATTCAGAAATTTTGAATTAGTTATTTTATATCGACTTAGAAACAAACGCGAAAATAAAACTTCTTCAGTATAGTGAAGATTCAATGATATTAAATTGTTTTAATAGCTGTGCTTGTCCAAGAAACATAAAGAATAATTCGTAAACTTTATTATTACTTGATTTTTAAGAAATACCCTAAATATAAACGACAATGAAATATTTTGAAAAATTTTATCAAAATTGATCAAGGAAAGATATATACAAATTTTAAATTTAATTTTTTTAGTATCAATGATTTTAATATTTGAAACTTTATTAGAAAATACTTCTACTATTATGATCATAACCCTTTCCAAATTATTACTTTTTATATATAGCTAATTTTAAAAGAAAATATTCCTGTGATAAAATAATAGTAACCGGGTTATGATTTTTAATTGATATTTTGAAACTCAAGTATGTTGATAAAATTAAATGTGGCAAAATGGCTAAAGAAGTTTCATTTTATTAGGAGTTTTATTTTAAATTATGTGAAAATATTTCTAGAATATAAACCATATACAAATTTTTAATCACCTTATATAGTACTTAAAATTTATTATCTTTTAAAAAGATTGACCAAAGAAAGTACTTAGTAGGATTTATTTTAACTTTTACTTTTATAACTATTTAAACAGTGTTCACTTTTAACATTTTGTATTTATTGACAACGATATAATTTACACAAGCATGTTACCTAAAAACTGATTTTATAAAATGTGCCGTAATGGTTGCAATCACACAGTGCAATAATTTAGAGAAGAAAGTTGTATGGAAAAAATCTATAGACGTTCTTCTGACTTTCTTCCGGCCTTATTGAAATTTTTGCAATAACTTTTAATATAACTTTTTCGTGTACACGTCATTAATTTTTATAAAATCATATATATCATTCATATAAACATAATGTGAATTTAATCGTTGTCACAATCTCGATAAATATGATCAAAATTCATCATTTTTTTCAGCTTTCTCATTTGATTGCTGTGATTCTTTCATTATTAGAATAATGTTTATTCCACTTTATTAATGCCAGTATTGTGCTAATCCAATATCACAGTTTAAGGATCTCATTTATATAGACATCAATATTTTATTTTTAATTTTTAACTTATTTTAATAATGAATAAATCACAATTTCGATTTGTTTTATATTGTTAAATTAATAGTTTACAAAAATAGAATCTGGAATAATCGATAAACCTCAATTAAAACAAAAACACATAATTTATAGACGACGTTAAAAAAGGTTAACAGTTTTTTTGACATTTAGTTAGAACATTTAGTTTTAATTGTTTTTTTTTTTTTTTTTTCATGTATATTTTTATTTACCCTGCAAATAATTGTCATCTTATAGTATTATAATTTTTTGATATCAAAATAAAAATTTTTTTTCAAATTTTATCATTAGTAAAGTACTTTCAGTATTGATCGATCGTCTTCATGCCATGTAGCACTGTTGATTAATCCAGGTTCAATTTATAAATAAAAAAGTTTCATAAAATTTGTACTCATATCTTTTAAAATCAAATAAATGTTTTGATATGTTTTTTTTTTCTTCTAATTTTCAAATTATTTTCTCATTTATCTAAAAATGTTATTTACCCATATAACGAAATAAAGTTTTAACACATTTTTGTAACTAAAAATTGCGCATGTTGCATGTTAATGCTTTTCTAATAATTATATACATAGGCGATTTTATGCTATAAAAAGCTTCTTTTATTCACAGATCTAAATCAACATCAGATTCAACACGTGGACATCCTATATTCCCAACTGCTCCTCAATTATCAGAAATAAGAAACGATGATAATTCATCACTTTTGCCACATTCTAGTTCCACGCATATTGCTAACGGTTTTAGTAATAACTTCTTCGGTCATTTTAAAGGATTTATTATTACACCAATATCGAAATCAGCAGATGAAAATGCCACAAATTCTATTATGGAACCAAGTCCTACTAGTCCTACTGATACAACTTTTCTTAATAATGATTCCCGCAGCGTATTACCGCAGCGATCTGCTCCTCCCCCACCAGTGGTACCAAATATATCATTTAAATTACCAAAACCAGTAAGTCGGTCAAGAACAATACATGGTAATAAACCAACTCTAAGTGTGAAACCTTTAAATTCTGCATCATCCAATACAGAGAATAATAATTCTATAAATTCTGTATTATCTTCAGTAAATGTTATTTCAACAGTTCCAACATCAAATATTGGTGGCTCTAGACCAATGATATCGGATCCTATTTTAGAAACATCAACATGTACTGCTAAAGAACTTTTATCGCCTTTAAAAAATGCACCTAAACTGCCTATAAGACCTGCGCCAGCAGTACCTACTATAACATCATCCATTGGTAATCGGCCACTTTCAAGTCCGAATATTGCTATGAATGGTGTTGCGATACCCCCGGAGAGTGACAAGAAATCTAAAGATACGACGACGGGAGGAACGACACTTAATCGCATTGCATCTTTTTTAAAATCAAAAAGTGATAAAAGTAAAATGAATTCTGAAATAACAATACCTCCACAAAATTTGTCCGCTAAACCTAAGAAAATTACAGATAAAATCCAATTGAAAAACATTGAAATATCAAGTCCAATATTACAATCACAAGTCGAAATCTCTGTGAATACTCTTCCAATCGATCAAGTGGATGCACTTGAAAAGAAAAATGTAGTAATGCGTGCGCAAAGTATGCGTACTGGTGAAATAGTCAAGAAACCCAATATACCAACATTTGGTTCAATGCGTCAGCCATCAAATCATGCTAAGCGTCCTACAAGTATTCCAGCAGCAAATCGACCAACTAGTCCACCGCCACCCAGACCTCCTCCAATTTCAGATGGGAAATTTACAAAATCTTCAAATAACATGAATCATCGTATTCCAGAAAATATGTATAGCGATTGTATGGTAGCATCCACAAATATTGAAAATAAACCGATTGGCAACAGTGATTTATCACCAAATAGTACAGACAACATCTATGCAGTCATTGAAGAAAATATCAAACCAATAAATGAAAATCTTTCCCCTAAAACAGATCCTGTAGTAACAAATGATAATAATATGAAACCTTTTGTAAATCGGAGTAATTCAGGCAGCACTGAAAGTATGGGTTTATTAGGGGAAATTGTTTCTGAAATACAAAATAGAAATTTTGATTCAATTTATTCAACATCGACGCTAAACCGTAAAAAAGAAGCCTTGAAACAGAAAAATAATGAACAAAGTGAGAATTCTTCTAAAAATGCATTTAGTCTTAATAATTCCCAAGCTTCTTATGCAAATACAACTAGTAATACTCCAATTTATAAAACTCCTGAGAGCATATATAGTAATTTAGAAGGAAATATATCAAGTGCAGTTTCAACAACATCGAGTGGCTATTTACATCCTTCAGCGGTAAACACTCCTAAATTAAATCCATCCGGCGGTCTTGGTATAAAATCTACATACAATACTCCAACGGCAACTAGTGTAGATTCTAAAAAAAGTACGACAGATGATTTAGTGAATCATAAACCATTTTCATCGACTTTTCAGCGTAATGCTGGTCCATTAGCATCTGCTTATTCAAATATTAACAACGAGAAAACCGAAACAAAACCAAAATCAAAACCTACTGTTTCAAATAAAGTTGATGATAAAAAGCCAGCAAATAAGCCGCCGCCAACGATGTTAAAAAAACAAATCACACCGCCTAATTTAAAAAGTGTACAAAAAAACACAACAAATTCTACTAGTCGAGGAGTGATTCCAAAAAATTTACCAAAAACTGGACAAAAAACTGATAATAGTCCTGATTTAGTTTCTAGTTGTGCAACAAATAATTCCTCAACAACAAATTCTCCTGATATTGTTAATAATAGTGATACAACACAAAAAACTAATTTAACAAAAACTTCGAGTTCGAAACCTGTAAATTCGAAGCCAGTGAATAATAGTGGTGCTACAAAAGTATTACGAGATAAATCCCCCGCATCTGGGGGTGTTAATAATCAAACAGTGAAAAAAATCGGTACAATTAATAAAACGTTAAGTGGTACTAATAAACCATCAACTGTTACAAAACCAATAAAAAATACACTGCCTCCAATAGCAACACGTACTACACCTAATAAATTATCTAATGTTGCGTCGTTGCAACAAAAATTTGAAGCAAATAAATCTATAAGCAATAATAGTAAAATTTCAGACAGTAAACGAACTGTTTCATAATTCAAATATTTAAAAGCCTATATATTGATCTTAATAACTTAACATCAACCATTTAAATATTATAAATAAGGAAATAACGCTTTGCATAATTGAAGTGACAAGTCATTACGAAAAAAAAAATACAGCAAAACTTATTCATCGGTCGTCCTAAAACTACTTTGTCTATTATAATTTGGCATATAATTATAAATAGATTCCGTATAAGAGTATTGCTCGGCGACTTTTTCCCAACGGAGAAGTGCTCCATTTTGAACGTAAGAATATATTATTATTTTCTTTTTTTAGCCTACAGACTAAACAAAATAAAATATTCTTCATTTAACAATCACCATAATTTTTCTTATCGAATCAAAGACTTACATTAAGTGTAGACTGATTGAATGACACAAAATGATACCAGATTATCCGTTCTAAATCTTTGCGGAATCAAGACGCGTAGCAAAAGAGAAAAGGAAGCCCTTGATTTTATTTATAAATAAAAACTTTTTTTGTATAGACGACTTTAGAGGTATCTCTAAGTTTAAACGTTTATTAACTTATGCTTTTAAAAATGAAGTCATTTAGACGATCTTGTGCCATTAAGCTTCTTAACTCATTTTTATTTCGCTTTTATAAATTCGAAACACTACTTCTACAAAATAATTTTGAACTTTCCGTTGGAGTTTCGCGATTTTGCCTTTAATAACAGCTAATTGGTGAAGCTCAACGAATTACTTTTGTTCGTTGTCCAGAATGTTTTCCGCATTGTATGCTAAAACACTTAAGATAAATAGATTTCTTTTTTAAAATCTATTTTTTCGTTAATGATTTTAATTGTCGAAGTACTTCACGTATACTGGTCGTCCAGTCATACATCTAATACAGATAATTATGGAAACAAACATTTGAATTTCAAAATGTTATGCTAGTTTGTTTTTCTACGACTACTTCGAGTATTTGCGTTTTCTTAAATTTTACTACAAAAATAGCAAAAAAAAAGGATTTTATTGTAGTTTATAATTTATTCAATAATTCATAAAATTACTTTATAGACTGTTTATATTTTAAATAAACAATAGGAAAAACGTATACATAGAATCATAAACCATACAGAACGTGTATTATCATCGGTCTGTATATAATACAAATCTGTTAATATAATGCAAGTTGATTGCATCGATCGGGTAGCTTACATTTAAATTTTTGTTGATTTTTTTTACACACCGGCCCTAAAAATTCCAGGTTTTGTTGGTTTTTTTTCCATTTTATGATGAAATCCGTTTATTTTAAGTTATTGTAAAATATGCAAGAAAAGTATATCATCGTAAAATATTATTTAATATTTTTTTTATAGTCATATTTATAATGACAATGAATTTATGATCTCAACTAAATATTCGAATATGAATTAAATATACCAACGACGGAATTGAAAAAAGAAAATTATATTATTAATAAGACAGATAACACGCGATAATTCATCGTTTAAAAACAAGTTATAAGATTTACATAAATATTGCTTATTAAAAAAATATAAAATTTTACAAAAAATAAATACCAGTGGTGCTAAAAATATAAAAAAATTTTAATGACAAAAAGTGTGCAAAATAAAGAAAATTTCTTTTACGAAATTATAGTAATAAATGATTATTAAAGCGTTTTATTATTTGGTTTGATAAAAATAAGACAATCAAAAGGACTATTTAAAAAAAAAACATTTTTTACAACTGAATAATTCTGATTTATTTATCTTACGTTTTTATTTTTGTTTATATGTATTAAAATTAATTAGTGCTAAATATTAGCGTATATTGATATTGAAACAAGAGGTAATACCATTGCTGAAATTATTAAAAAGTTATGTGATAAAATGTTATTATGAATTTTGGAACAAATCTTAAAACATAACGAATAAAGAAATTTATTAAAACTTTTTATCATTATCGGTATCCAGTTTATACCAATTTAAATTTCGATGCGAAATTAGGGTGCCTGACGGTAGTGTGTGATCGTCTGAGTGTGTATCTATTCAATATTTTTACGAATCTGTATCTGGTTAATGAATGATTCATCCTAGTTGAATGTCGAAAGAATATAAAAATTCCAAGAAATTTTATATTATGTGTTCAAATTTAAATGCAATTTATAGATTTGTTCTAAAAATTAACTTTGACTTTATATTAAAATTAGTCTTACTTTTTTTTTTTAAATATAATGTACGCTAAAGACTTACACGGAAACACACACACTCAAGCCTAAACATACACACGTATTTGTAAATACTACATAAACATAGTTTTATAGTGTTGTTTTCATCAAGAATGAATTTGTTTTCAAAGAAAAGTCTTTGAGATTTGTTTATTAAGGGTTACAGTTTACAAAATAGATAGAATATGTAAAAAATTATTATAACAATTAAAATTTGTAAGAATTATATAAATTAAGACCCTAAAAATAAAAAAAAACTGCCCTTTAATTAATATATACATGTGGATTGTTAATCGTTAAATTTGACAGTTAATTATTCATTAAGATTGCTAAAGTGTATAAAACAGGTAGAAAATATATTTGTCAATTTCTTAATAAGATGGCAGAGACTAAGCGAGGAAACTATATGAACCAGTGAATCACAAACACAATGAAAAATATCATATTGAAGTTTTTCCTAAAGCCGACGACCGTTTTAGAGAAATTAATCCATTACTTATTATGGTATAACGATGGGACTCTTAAATTACCAATTCAATTTTAGTCATTATAGATAGCATTTCGTATGTTTAGAAGGACATTTTTATTAATTTTTTTATTTTAAATCACTTTTTAACAACAAAGATCATCAATGACTACAAAATGTGATATAATAAATGAACTAAAACAATAAAACAAATTTTTTGTGACAATAAAGTTCATAGCAATTATATTCTATTATAAAACTGGGTTAATTTTAGAAACTTATGGGTCAGCTTATAGACTGCTGTGCACTGGGTCAGCAGATGGACCACTGATTGATCCTGGTCAAAGTTGGGTTCTTCTTCTGTATTTAACTTATTATTTTATACATTGTTGCAAGTTCAAGCATAAAATCTATTAGGTTTATGAAATTTATTTAGCTCATTCTTGATGAAAACAACGGTATTATTTATTTATTAAAATATTATGTAGTTATAATGCGTAACGTTTTACGTGTATTAAGTTTTAAATTATATTATTCTATATTAGAAATTTTTTTCTATTTTGTATATAAGACTTTTTCAAGTTTTTTAAATAGTGTTTTCTAAGCTCTTAAATAACATACTTTAACTAGAAACAACTAAATTGTATTCTTACTAAATTTTATTCTTGGGGACTTCAGTAATCAATTAAATGTTTGGTGCTCAAATTATATAAACATTAATTTTAAAATTTAAGCTCAGTTTAAAAATGAAAAATACATTTTTCATATGACATTTTATTTATTGTCTGTGATATTTATTAGTGTGCAATTTTTAAAATCGATAATTTTTTCATATGATCTAAAATCACACATGATACTAATTAGTTAACATCTTATAACAAATACCGAAGATTTACTAATAATATATCGCTTATTAATAAACTATTATGTATTCAAATCGCTTTCGTTAATTGAAATAATATGAGAATATGAATGTAGGTAATTTAGTTTTTAAAAGAAATAAAAATGGTGCTCTAAATTACTCAATTTATTTGAGAATCATAGTATTACTGATTTTTAGATTAAAAATTTTAAAAAATTTCTTGATTATCAAATTAAATTAATGAAAACACTATTTAAAACTTACACAAACTATAATTGGATATTTTATTGTTTTATATGAATTTTATTCACTATCATCTTATACAGGATTGAATTCAGGGCGAGACTAATAGATTTTAACTTTTTGAAATTGATTTTACGATGGTAACATCCCAAATTAAAATTACATTGCTGGTAATTTTAAGAAGTACATGATTCTTCTAGGGATCATTCACACGTAAAACGAAACTTTTATGTAAAATATATATTGTTATTTCGAAACGTAATGAAAAGTTGAGTCCGATCAGTGAACAATTGCGGGATTAGTATTGGTCTTTTAATGATATTAAAATTTCATCTGCGATTTCAAACTCAATACATTAGTATCGCCAAATTTTGCCAATGAGCAATGAAATCGATAAGTTTAAATTAATAAAATATCATTTATTTGATAAATATGTTTAAAAACTGTTAATAAAAATGCAAATTTCAATTCAATGAAAAATTAGCTATAAAATTCATTTTCCAAAGAAATGATATTTATTAGTATTTTAACTATGGAAGTAACTTAAAATTTTTGTGCTTGTTAGGTAAAAATTTGTTAGTAAAATTCATCAATGATTGGGATACCTGGATAATTCAAGTCTTTCAAGTTTCAGAAATGTTTATAAGAATAATTTTAATTTGGAATATTAGAATATAGTCGTTTATTTCTAAACTGGAACACATATTTTTCTGTGAAATTATTTTGTTAGTCTTACGAGGTTAAATGATCCATTCTTATTCCATAATGTGATCACTGTAAAGTTAAAATCTATTCAGATCGCAAAACCTAAATAAAAGACTTACTAAATGGCAGCTATAAATTGTAAATAACAAATAAAGCATAATTTATACTTAATTACAAGCTCTGTATAAAATGATGGTGATTCGAGAAGTTATATTTAAAATTTTTATTTTACGTAAAAAAAGTATTATGATATATAGTTCCATTATGTTCTTAATGTATCCATTAAACCAAAAAAAAAAAAAAAAAAAAACACAAAAAAAAACCGGTGTGTGTGCCTATCGACTCGATATTTAATTATACTGCTGTATACAATTTATACTTTAAAAAAATTGTACACAATTCAATAATGGCTACTTAGTTTTTGTATATTTTCAAAATGTAAATAATAAACCAAAGATTTTATTTTATAACTATAATTATATTTACTGTTTATTACTGTTATTTACTACCTGTTACCCACCTGCTTAGCTGGACGATTTCGACTTTCTTCTAAAATAATAATCGATACAATGAGTAGTTAGATTGTTAATATAGTTAAAATTTAGTACTTTGCTTTTGTATATAATACTCTGTTTCCTTTACACCTCGCGCATAACTCCTATTCCTTTTTTAATCATTATCCTGCATCATGGACTACCAATGAAACATGAGGCCAAATTTGGTAGTCATTATAAGAATATAAAATTGCACAGCTGTAACCTTCCCCATATATTTTGTTCAGACTATAGTATGCATTCTCAAAAAACAAAAACAAAAAATGCGACACTTGAATTTTTATATCTATTTAAAAACATTATATACCTGATTGTTATGTTGTGTTGAGTTGTTTATCAGGATTAATTTTGTTTATCTATCATATATTCATTTATTTTAAACTGAAAAAAATTATAAAATACACGATAAATTAGGTTTTTTTTACAATTTTAAGTTAGCGTGGAAGATTCAAGCCGTCGCGTTTTTTGTTTATTTTTAGAATAACTTTATAGAAACAACGATCCCTTTCGTTTTTAAAAAACGATGTTTTAAATGTAATCTTTATGGAGATGCATGTAAGTGATGTCAAACTTATCGTAGCTCCCTCTTTGTTTAATAAAGAATTCAGAACCCTGTTCATGAAGTTAATGCTACTTCAATTCAAGTAAAAAAATACCATATTTTCAAAGCTCTAATAAAAACTAAGGAAATTTTCATCCCTCATTTCAATAAGAGGATTTCCAAAAATCACACAAATACTTTGTTTTTATTTTCACTCAAAAACCTAAATATCAATTTTTTTGATTTTTATACCCTGTTTTAATCTATTGGAGGGTGATTTTCGGTATGAAAAGTAAAGTTTTCTGAAAAGTCTTTTAACTGCCAATCAGTGTTCAGCTAAAATCCGTTCGTTTTCGGAGATCAGGATGGACAGTTATTTAGGTTTTTATATATTACATAGTCAATTCACATATTAAAATTTTTAAAACTCAGTTTTTCAAGTTTTATTTGTATAGTTTTTTTTTTTATATTGTATGGTATAACAGATGTTTCTAGTGTTCTTCGTAAGTATTAAAAATGCATTTTTAAAGAAATAGTCAAAGGTAAGAATAAGATAATAAATATATGTCAATAGTTTCTTAAAATATATTATAGAAGATTAACATGAATCAAATTGTAATTTTATACAGCCATTGTTTAGAGTGCTCTTGATATGTCATGTACTGAACTATTAAGAATATATACAGAGTATTAAGGATGAATATGTTATATGTAGTTAGCAGTTGCATATAACACATTAATTACAAGTTTTTATTTAGTTTCGCTTGTCCTGATTTTTGTTTGATTCCTGTTAATCAAATCTTGCAAGTTAAATTTGATCCATTTCTCGGTTACAGATTGATCTGAAATTCCCAGTTACCGATTGGCTTACATATGTAAATCGGATGACAATATAATATTATGATATAATATAATACAAAAAGAATACGACGAAGAGTTTTTTTCCGAAGAAAGCATTCTAAAGTAAATATTATAGTTTTAATTTATATATAGAAATATTTTTTCACGAAAAACTCTTCTACATGCCGTCCGTTTCCATATCAAACTTGTGCATACCAAATTTTATAACATTTGGATAAATATTTTTTATTGTTACTTATGCGCGAACATTAAAAAAAATACAATGCAAATTACATTACAAATTAACTTTATTAATAGATCATGTAGAGGTCTCTATCAAAAACACACCGCCACTTAAATTACCCTTATTGAAAACGTTATAATTTTTTTTATAAAATTTATAAATAGTTGTGAATATAGTTTTTAAATTATTAATCTTTTGAATTCCTTAGCTACGAATAACTCAACTGCTTGTAAATAGACTTCCAAAATTAAATACACCACCTCTTTGATATATAAAATCATAAACCTATATATATTTTTACCTGGCGATATTTGAAATACATAAGGGTATATTAAATTTAGTTTAAAGTTTGTAACGCTAGGAAGTATTGAAGGCACAATAACAAAATTTCGATGTAGGTGTTTAAATTAATTGGTCTTTTTTTGCCTGTCCAACAGTCATCAAGATAATTAAAAAAAGAAAACGTATAACAACCTGAAATTTCGGTATCGTATTTTAGATATAAAAAGTGACTTTTTTTAGGTATTAAAAGTTCGTGAATGACCAAATATGTCTTTTGGGTCCCATGGATTCATGATTCACCCTTTACATCTTAAGATATAGAATATATATGTATGTTCATAAATTTTTTAGGTGATAGCAGGGTAATGGCGATCACTTAACGTAAAATGTGAACAAATTGAAAATTTTAAACGATATATTTATTATAAATCAATTTAACTCATTCTCAAATAAATAATCTTTATATTTGGAAACTTTTTTTAATAGTTTTGGTATAATTATAAAGAGGTAGATGAAATCAAATCAGTTTTGACCATCATTAGTCATATGTGCAGTTAATGGCGGCCACGTTGAGGAAAATGACGATCTTAGATCATAAGAAAATTTCATATATATAATTCTCGCCTGACTCCCACCCACTACACAAATAGTGTGACCCGAAACTCTAAACAGAGTGCATCAGTATTTTTTTCTTCAGTCTGGTTTCAAGAGTTCAAAATTACAAAATCATATTTCCATTAGTTTCGCAACTTTTCTCATAGATTCACTTTTAATTAATTCTGTTAGTTCTTATCTTCATTTGTTTTTTTTATAATTCTAGTTAATTTATTCAGTCCTTGATACTCGACCATATGTCAGGTATTTAAACAATATACTCTGTTTGTTTTAACCTTCAATTGCATATGGATTTTTTGAGAGAAGTTTCATATTTATGAAATGACATCGAACAGTGGATATTTCAGACAATTTTATACAAGAAGACACTAACAATCAATTGGTATAGGGTAAATTTATAACATGAATAAAACCATACAACTCAATATATATGTATAATATGAGCCCAACGAAATATTTGCAAAATAATTGTAATATTTTCGTATATATAATTGAATTCTATGTTAAAATGAATTAATTTAATTATAGATATGTCTTGTAAGGTTTCTATTATAGACATTTTTACAAGTGTAAATAGGATTCTATTCTGTAATTCAATTATCTTATATGTTCATTGCAAATTTGAAATTTATTTATTATTATTTTAAATAAAACTAATGTATTTTCTTCATTGTTTGTGCGTAAAGACGCACGTTCAGTGCGTTTCGTATTTAGTTAAGTGTACTATTCAGGCATACAATGCAATAAAACAATTTTGAAAATTAATTAAGAGTGATTTAGTGTGTATTACTCAGTAGAAATTCTACATAAAATAAAAATTATTTAAACAAAAATATAATAACTAACAGATCTAACTATACGAATATTCTTAAATACGATTTTTAGGTATAATTACAAATTCTAAATAAATAAATTTGTTTTGTCTACTTAACTTCGAAATAAAATTAATGCTAATGAAAATTTAAAAAGCTTAAAATTACTATAAATAAATTAAATTAAAGTTAAGTTCAAAGGCTCCAATTACAATCAATTGGTCATTTGTATACAAATAATGGGATGAAAAATGTGCAAACGTGAACATCAAGACAAAAATGTTTATAAGAAGTTTTAGATTCACAATTGTAGGATATATGTTCAAGATTGCAACCAAAGAAAAATTATTTTTTATTAAAACATTCTAATTTTATTTTGAAGAAAAAACCGTGCATTAGATAGTTAATGCATCGTGTTTGTAACAATTGCATTTAAATTATTTATCCATTTTGTATATTCGCAGTCCATTGTAGATTCGGATTTCTCAGTTACTGTTTTTTATGGTTAATTTTTAAAGTTATTTTAAAAGTTAGTTGTTTATTTTTAAGAAACATATATTTTTTATATTTAAATTTTTCTTCAATCTCTTATGGTGGTGATTGAGATGGATTATGAGAATAGGGCCCAATTGACCCGATTTTGCTTATTTACGAACTTAAAGTCGCTTTTTAGGCATGGAACTTTGATACTGAACTCAAATTTCGATACTACCTTCAATATGTTTTTAACTTTGGACTAAACTTAATATACTCTTGTATATTTTGTATATTCCGCGTATAAAAACTTTAAAACTAGCTAATAAAAGTTTAGATCAGAATTTCGTTAAAAATTAAAAAACAATAATAAAATTATACATTAATAATTTATACAAATTTGTTTAATTATGTTCTACAAATATTTAAATAAAAATTTTTTTAGTTTTTAGCCTTAAAAAAATTCGTTATTTAAACATTAAATTGGCTATAATTAAACGCTTAAAAATTAATAGAACGCGTTAGATCTTGATCAGTTTACGTAAAGTTTTCTGTCTCTTACAGTGAAAGTTAAAAATTCTTATTCAAATATTTAAAATCAATAATTTATCTGCAAAACAAAGATCCCGAAAAAAACATCGACGCTTAAACATCAACTCCTTCTAAACTAAGTGAAATTGACAATATTCATTCATATAAATATTGAAATCATATAAATATGCAAATTTTCTAGACACACAATGGAAAACTATTGATTTTTCCCTAACAAAAGTTTTAGTATAAACAATTGAAAAACCCTTTTAAAGGTTTATAAAGGCGGTCCACCTGTCTTAAATAAAATGTTTTATTTTTGTTTCTAGGCAACCGTAAATAGATTTAATCTATAATATAGCATATGTTTGTTATAGTGCATGTTTAGAAGGCCGGTTAATTAACAAATAGTTATTTTTATTACTATATTAATTTTTAAAAACAATAACTATGAATATTATTGTTATTATATAAATAAATAAATTTAAAAATAAAATAAAGAATTATTTATAATATATTTTTAAAACAATGACTCGATTATTATTTTTAAATAAATTTATAATTTTTTTATTATGTTTAAATCAAGTGTATTCAAACTGTTATATGAATAATATAAATTTTGAAATAAATGGAAATTTAACATTACGTATTTTAATTGATGGTACAGATAATAATTGTGAACGTTCATTAGCATTAGGTCGTACACAAATTGCATCGATAGTATGGATTGTACAACGTATCAATTATTTAAATTATTTAAATGGTTTAACATTAGGTTTAAGGATATTCGATACATGTTCTGAAACGGAAAAACGTTTGAATACAATGCTTGAAGTGTATTTAAATGATAGTAAAACGTGTTTGGATAATCAATTTCGGATTCGTAAGTATAATAATTTCAGCAGAATCATGAATATTGTATTAGATTAAGTATATAAAAGATACTATTAAAAGTTGGTATTTAGGAATGATTGGAGTCGATAATTGATTTCTAATAATGAGACACCTGTACTTATTAAGACAATTTTCATAAGAATGCACAATATACATTGTATTTATTTATATTATCGCGCACAAATAACTCAAAAAATAATTATTCAAAACTTATAAAATGTACAATTCTTTAACATAAAAACGATGGGATTATCAACAAGTTTTTCCCAAAAAATTATTTAAAAAATATAAAAAATTTCGTTTATACTTCGAAATGTTTTTCTGAAAATTTTTTACAAATATTCATGTTATAATTGTGTATGTTTATTTTTTATGAAAATAGAAAAATTTTGTTTATTTTAGACGTCTTATTTTTAATTCTAATATTCCTCAAGACACTGTATTCTCTATATAAAGAAAGAGGTATCTACAATTTCGAAAAGTTATTGCAAAGTTTTTATGTTATTTGCGAAAATTGTGTATCTTTATTAAGTATGCATGCTCAATTCTGAAAATAAAGAAAAAATATTTTCTTTTATTTAATATGATTTTTGAAGCGAGTTTTACAGTTGATGTTCTTCTTTCCAATTGATTCTCAATATTGTTTGTCAAATTTTCTCCGAAAACATAGACTTATACTGTATCGAAGGACAACTCAGGTCAACAAAGAAGACTGGGTATAAATACGTTCTAGCCCCGCCATCTTTAAAAACAGCTTAAAAAGAACCTTTTTATGTAACATTTTATGGTCTATTATTATTTTTGAATCTTTTTTCGGTAACTCTTTCCCATTTTGAGATATAATAAATTAATGCTTTTTTTATGAACGTCAGGGGCTAGGTTCTATTTTTTATGATCAGCGGGATAGACAACATAAAGAATCAAACTGTTTACTAGTCTAATATTGTACAATCCGTGAATTTTAGAAACATTTCTAATGTTTTGAAAAACAGGCTTAGCATTTTTAATTCACCTTGTCTACACTAATAGAAAATTATTAAATTAAATCAAAACGGGAAACGTGGCTGGTAAGATTTGGAAGAAAGTTCTTCACCATATATCAGACTTATATATATATCAGACTTATATATATTATTATATATCAGACTTCCTTAAAACCTCATTGTTTTGTTTTTAAATTTTTTTAAATCAAAATATTTATAAAATTGTATTTTTAGCCGTAGTCACTTCAAATCAAATTGTTTCGGAAACTCAACAATTAAAAATGATTTTTGATATTTCAACAGTAAGAATTAACGAAAATTATAATCATGAGTTATTATTGGATGCAACTATACAATTTTTGATAACAATGAATTTTAATAAAGAAATTGTATTAATTACAAACTCACAAATACTTGAAGATTTATTTAATACTTATGCAAAAGAAAAATGGTTGTGTGTTCGAAATACTTATCAATTTAGGTTAATTAAGTATTTAAAATATTTTTATACATTTAAAAAAATACGATTAAGCTGAATAAAATTCTTTGACTATTGTAATTTAATAATATTTAAAGAGTGCAAAGCTTAAGCTTTTGCAACAATTGATTACTCTAGTATGTAGACCGGCTAGTCAACCTCTCGATCGAATACTCGTAACTTGTAAACGCTTGGCTGAGTAAAAATACACGCTTTTTTCGTATAAACTTTACCCGATCGAGCACTCGCCCTAGTTACTCAGACGCGTACTACCCGATGCTAAGCATACCCATAGGGGAATATTTTACAGGTTAGAAAAGTATTTGTATATTTCTGTGAAAAGTAAAATATATTCGGTCAGTCAAAATGGCTAATTGTTAGAAACTTATGGCCAACAAGTTTTTGTTATTCATTCAGAAATATTAGATCCGTGTTTAATTAAATTTTAGTAAGCATCCACAAGGTCAGCAGAATATTTAATTTCAGTAAACAAAAATAGCAAAAAACCGTTACTTATATTTTGTTGGCACAACGGCGGATTACGATTTCTGCAATATTTACCCTTTTACGCTCGAAGTCCCTGTATTAGATCATCCGCCTCAAGCGTATTTTAATCATAGGTTGGACTAAAGAAAAAAAAATTCTCTTAGAGCTCCGCAAGCACAACGTCTAATACGCCGAACTATGCTAACTCGATCCATTGTTACAGGACAAGAGTTGCAGCCAGATTTTTGTTTACTGGAAGGAAAACCTATTTATGATGTCTAAATGATTAAAAAACTAATTTTTAAAATACAACCTTTTAATATTATATCTTTGAGTGGATATTTTACTTGAGTTTTGAAAATTATAAAACCAACATAATTTCATGTATAAAAATATGGTGGAAGCATCGAGAAAAGACAAATAACTAAGTTTTACAAAGCTTTCATAAAATATGCATTTGTACTGTATTATTTAAATATTGTATCTGACCTATGTAATCAAAATTTCAGACCCTATAATTTGATTACAAGTCTAGTTAACAGGTCCAGTTTAAGTGGCATAATACAATCTATTTTTTTTAAATAGATTTCAAAAAAAGTTCCCTTTCTCGAAAATTGTGATCATGGTGTCATTTGATTCCGAATGGCATTTAAAAACTGAGGAGTCTATTTTTAATGCTTTTATTAATAAGGTAATTTTTCCAAGTTGCAAACTAACATAAATACCCAGTTAATTTTTAAACTAATAATCTGAGATTTTTTCCAATTCTTGGATCTAATCATTGAAGACTTCAAAAATTATTTCCGTTGGAAAAATTTTAAAAACTGCATTTTCCATTTTTGTGTCAACAATTTAAGAGACCAAAAAAATTATGAACTCGAAAAATATTTATTAAAAAAAATTTCGTTTTCTCCAAATTTTCCGATTATTTTTTAAAAGGCACATAAAATTATTTTTTTAAAGATTTTTTATTATAATTGTTTAAATAATTCTTATAAACAAATACATTGTTTATGAAATTATCTAAAAATATTTTTTTTAAATAGATTCATTGTAGGCTTACGAAAATATTCCCGTTTCCCGTTTGAAAAATTTATAAATTTTGATTTTTCATAGTATTATATACAGTTTAAGGGATTTTACAATGAACAACTCGAAAATGTATCACATCATTTTTTATCCAAATTTTTCCGGTTATTGCATTTTCGTCCTGTTTTAAATTGTACTAAAATAGTTTTTAAAGTTTTTTAAGTCCGCTTCTCCAGGAATTGGCGCAATATATTGTTATAAATACCATTCTGAATCGAATGACACGATGATCATAAGTTTCTAGGGAAGGGGAACTCTAATTTTTTGAAATGGCACTTGTTTACTAGACTTGCACCAGGATAGATTAATCTTCATCTTATAAGAAAGCCTTCAGTTTAATTCTTTGCGTTATCAAGAAACTGATTTATAGTCCAATCTATACACTATCCAGAATTGCCCTCGCAATTCTACCAAACATCACAGATTTGCACCAAAATGTAGATTCTACTTACCCTAATTCAAACTTGTTTGTATGTCGAGGCTTGCTTTTACTCTGGATATGGACGCACTGATGAAGAAGATTCCTTCAACTTTTCTCTCTCGATCAAGTCGAAAAGTATTGACTTTAAGTACAATCTTTACAGAACAAAAATTGCATAGAATTAGTCAATTTATCCATTCTCATTCCTATACTAAACTAAATTTTCATCTCCGAAAAGGTGTGGCATCCAACTCTAGGGTAAAAGCAACCCACGTACTACTGACAATTTTGAAGTAGAACTTGCAGGCAAATTTTGGTGCTAATCGATGCTATTCGGCAAAATTTCCAGTTTAGGCCGTTTTTTCCGTGCATAGGCAGACTGGACTAATATTATTCATATAGGTAGTACATTTTATACTTTCATGTAATATTTGTAATTGTCAAAGAATTTTATTAAGCTATGAATTATATTTTCCACTTAGTTTTCAACACTTATTATTATTTTTTTTAATTTGTTTAATTTTAGTGAAATTCAGTATATTGATGCGAGAAAATCGGATATATTAGTTGTATTTGGCAACAAAGATGAAATTACAAGCTTATTAACCAATACACCTGATAACTATTTAAAAATTCAATGGATATTAGTGCCTTTGGATGAAGCTGCGGAATATGAAGGTAACGTTCGTTGTAAATAATAATATTCATATTACAATTTAACGTGACACAATTGACTACATGGTACAAATATGGTGGTCATTTCGTGAAGAAAATGTGTAATTGGTCTTTAAAATAAAAACTTTAAACTTCCCGCTAAGAAAATCGAAGATTTACAAAAATCGGGAAGTTATTGGTTTTATCCCGTTTTGAAAAAATCGAGTTTTCATCAGATCTCGACATTTTAAGGTTACAGGAAGCTTCCCTGACTACCCCTTGACCAAACTTAGATTTTGAATATAATGTCGGATCGATTCGAACTGGTAGATTTTGAGAAATCTCAAAAAACTAAGAAAACAAATTTTTTTTTCATGTGTTTTTTTAAGAATAACTTTTAAACTCTATCGATCAACTCCAAAAACTAAGCAGCTCTTAACCTTGATAAACCACGTCGAACGTGAAAATCGGTTGATTCATTCGATAGATATCATGAACGAAAAAATTCAAAAAAAGTGTTTATTTTACATGAGAAACCTAAAAACCGCCAAGAACGTGAAAATCGATTGATTGGTTCGAGAGATATCGTTAACGAAATATTCGGGTACAAGTGTTTTTTAAACATCAAAGCTCAAAAACACAATTTTAAGCTTAAAAACATTGTAATATGTTAAATTTTAATTGCTCAGGTATGGAATTTGCGGGAAGTTGCAGGGATAGACTTTAGGATCAACCGTTTTCAAAAATTTTTTAAAAATATATACTAATCAAAAAATTTAACGAATTATGTTTATCGAATCTCTAGCTCTAGTGGAAAAATGCTCGTATCAAAATAAAATATTCTTTTGGATTTTTAAGCTTATAATTCCTACAACAAAATTTTTTATAGATTATGATTTTGGTAAAATGTAATATAACACCTCAATACACACTTTAATGAAATGTTCAAAGTTTGAAGGAGTAAGAGACTCATTTTTCGATACATGTGTGGCGATATAACTAACTTGCTAACCATTGAAACTATAGACAAACTGGAGTGGGTGTATAAGTGTTTATAGACCTATCAAACTGAATTAATTGCTTTTATTTTCTACATTATTTTCATTAAATTCTTAATTTTTATTTTGCTGTTTGTAACTCTTTGTATTTTTAAACACAAATAAATATACTGTGCAACCTCGATATAGCAAATCGGAAGGGAACAAGTAAATATTCGTCAAGTAATTCGGTAAACTGAAGTTTGTTATATTAAGATTAGGTTGGTCAACCAATTGTTATAACGAGGTAAAAAAAATAGTTTTATTCACCTCAACATTACGTACTTATCTTGTTATAGCGAACAATTTCTACTAATAAATGATAACACATTTTTATTACACATTATTTTGTCTCGTCATTGTTTTACCCACTTCAACACACATTTCTCTACGTCTTTGTACTTGCATGGTTTTAATTACTACTGTTTACAGGCAAACCACTTTCTTCCGAAAACTTATCTTTAAATTTTAAAATTGTAGTCGAATTTTAACGTCGTAGGATTTTCGTCAACATAATTAATGATGTTTCACTTTTCTGCGACTGATAAGGAACACCTTTTCGTTTCTGAGTCATTGCAACTAGAATATTTAACAATAGTGACGAGCAGCAATGTTTACATTACCTCCTATCAAACAAAACACTGATTGTTTTACAAATAAAACGTGTCTCGTAACCCGTCGAGACTGAAACACATACTATGGGATTAAGGGTCATATTGGTGGGAACGTTATATAAAGGTTCTGAGTTGACAAAATTCGTTAATTAAAGGTATATTTTTCATTGACTCTTATGGACAATTCAAGGGGATTACGAATAATTTGTTAAATCGAGGACGTCGTTATATTGAGGTTCGTTATATTAAGGTTGCACTGTAATAAATATATCACCTAAACTAACTGAAAATGTAATATCGGTAACTAATAATTAAGTCGATGAATTCTAGTAAAATACTCGTTTAGTAAGACAACATCCCAAAAATTTAATTCATTTCGGGTTTTTTTCATCGAACACGATTTCTTAGAATGTTAGCCGTATAAATTGTTTTAAACTGAAGTTATAAAAAGTTGCTTAGTCAAGATGAAATAACTATAAAAATAAATTCATTTTTTACTAATCATTATTTCAACTTAAATGTCAAATAAAATTAATCGTTTAATCAATCAAAAAATTTTTATTTTCAGTACTTCCGCCAAACAATTCTTATATAATACGTCCAATATATGCTGATTATTATCAAACAATGATTGAATATTTAAAATTAACAACATCAACAATCTTATTAAATGTTGCAAAACCAATTTTACAAATTTTATTTGATATACGACAAATAATTGATACAAAATGTGCCAATAATAATATTATGTCCGATTGCATAGTCAAACATAATTTTACTAATCGAAATTATCAAAATAATTTTACAGATAATGATATTTTAGAGTTTCTAAAAATTGAACAATTATATAATAAATTTGTTTATGAAATACATGAAATATTAACAATTGATAATAACGGTTATGAACATCAAAATGGTTTTAATCATATGGTAATTACGAAAAAAATATGTACTTATAATATATTCAATCGTACTTTAGATTACGATGAATCGATATCGATTAGCAATTCAACAAGAAAACTTTGTAATTTGTCACATTTAAAATGTTTGGTGTATTGTAAAAATTTTAATAAATATCGTACAAATTTTACGATGCCCCAAGAAAATTCGATCGGAATTAAATGGCGTACGGAGAAGGCATGGATTGCTGCTATCATTTCAATATCATCTATTGGATTTTGTACAACGTTTGCTGTATTACTTTTTATATTATTTCGATTGATCAAAGGTGATATTCTAGAAGGGAATCCAACAAGTTCCATTCTACTATTATTGATAATTTTATGCATGTATGCAATGGTTATACCTTTTTCGATAACATTGGTCATCAAACCACCGATTCATGATGAAGACACGGAATTTAATTATATATTACAAGACGAGGAAAATAGTTTTTACAATATTGTTGAACCTACAATTACTAATGTAACGACTTACAATGACGTTAAACATAACTTAACATTTTTTGAAGAAAATAATACTGAATTCATTTCAACCACAGAGGAAAATTATTACTATGAAAATATTACAGAAGTTTTGAATGATTCTATAAGTACAAGTGCACTAAGTTACACCGAAGATGATGAGGATGAAATTGAATATACGAATTATTCTAGTTTAATACATTCTTTGCCATATTACGCACTACCAGTCCAATCTTTTCAATATCAGGCATTACATAATGAAAGTGTTAGTAATAATCGCGATGACCAAAATACTTTTCAATATCAAGCGTTACGTAATGAAAGTATAATTGAAAATCGAGATGAAAAAATGATTATTGAATATGAAAATTTCATCTGTACTTATACAGTATTTGGAATATCATTTTTGTATGCGTTTGCATTTTCCATTCTATTATCACGCTTTATTGTTGTGGCAACAATTGGTAACGATGGTGGATTTATGTCCCATGTGAATGGTTACATTCAATCTACATTATGTTTTTTTATGACCCTCGTACAAATTGGTTTTAATAGTGACCTATGGCTCATTTATAACGAATGTAATACGATTTTTAAGAATAATTTTCTATTAATTATGATTAGTTACGATATATTTTTATTAATATTGTTAATGATATTATCGCCATTTGTAATACGATCACAACGGAATTATAAAGAAGGTATTATGGCCTCAGTGGCTGTTTATATAATTGGTGGAATATGGCTGATATGGGTGATGTTATATTATTATTTGATTGATCGTGAATATAGAAATATTTTATTGATTTGTGGAATGATTGCCACAGCCAGTGTATTGTTGGTATGTGTTTTTATACCACGTACATACTTAATGATGACTGGTATTGCACGGGATCGTATAACGAATGCGTTACCAACATTAGCACATACGCAGAGTACGAGTATTTTGGATATTAATTTTAGGACAAACTCACAGGTATGGGTAATATATAAAGCAGTGTACACACGTAGTAAGTCAATTTAATATGAGAACGGAGCTGGTCAGTCAGCTATAATGTATGTACAGTAAATATAAATAAGATGCAATTCATTTATTAAACTTCAAATTTTTTAGAAGTACTTAATTGTATATTAACCATAAATAAAATATGGTCAGTCAACCATATTATGGAACAACTTTGGCCAAAAAATAATTAAAAATATATGCACTACCAACAATATTGGATATTCAATTATTTCGTGAACATACATAAAGGCTGATTAATCAGCTCCGTCCTCACGTTTAACTGATTGACCGACATAACTGTTATTTATACACAATTTACAATCTATATAACAAAACTGTTTTTCGCTTAGAACACGATCCTTTGATCTTCATTATTCGAAGATCATCTGTGACATTGTCCATCCATCACATTTTCAGCCTGCCTATTCTCCTTTTGTTATTAACTTTGACATTAAGTACTTTTTTAGGCATGTGGGAATCGTTCATGCGTTCAATTCTGCGCCCTTTGTTGAAACGGACAATGTCTTAATATTGCAAAATATTATTTATCTCTGTGTTGTATCGGATTCTCCATTCGTTATTTTCTTTCACTCTGTCTTATGATTTGAGATTAACTAACATCTTTTATATCCCATTATCACATATGGATTGATAGATTTTTCTCAAGATTTTCCTTTCCCATACCTCTAGTTTCTACATATCTGACAGACACAAATCTTTAAGAATTATACATTACTACAGATCTTATTATAATTGTACTAGGAGAAGCACATGATACGATTTTCTGATTAGAATTTCATATCAGAAAATCTAATGTTACTCAGCATGTATTTCATATTATACCCTGAACACGGTAATAATTCTATATAAGACATCAGATTTTATGTAGCATCAGAATTATACGAATTTCTTACAATTTTAGTTGAAGTAGGCCACCTGTTAGTCAAAAAAGTAATTAATAAATTTAAAATATTTGAAAGTTCATTGGTTCGTTTTACATATCCAATGATATGCGTTTACTTAAGATATTTATGTGATGTATGAACAGAAATTTTTATACAAATTTCTTATAGGTCTGTCTGATGGTACGCATTGACCATCAGATTTTGTGATCAGAATTTCTGATCAGACAAATCTTATCGTGTGCGCCGGTCCTTAATATCATATTTTATATAGCTCTTCCAATACTCACGAACTTGTTTAACAGAGTAAAAGTTCCTGATCTAGTTGTGTTTTGGTAAAAATGGGCCTAGAAAAGTTCATTTTGTAAGCATAGGCCACCTTCCACTTTTCTTTCTTCGGATTAGATTCTAATATTGTAAACATAGACCTAACTTTGGAATTACGTTTAAATTATAAATCATTATACTAATCAACTTTGTTGTACAGCACAATTCTCATCGATTTTGCCCTGCTTCCTAAATGTGCAATACAATGTGATATAATTAACGATTAAGTAGAATAAATCAAGTATTCTCGACCAAAAGTCTAAACATATTCTGAATGCATTTTGAAAAAAATGAACCTTCTTTATAAATATTTTATCTTGCTTTTTATAAATATATAATTTTTTATTTTCTTTGAATTTGTAGGCCACTTATGGTTGCGTAAATCCAATGCCAATCAGTAGTATTTTACATAATAGTGGCGAAGTAATACCACAAACTGCCACTCTACCAATCAGACAACGTGTAAATTATTATTCAGAAGAACCAGATGATGTTGATGGGGGTATGACTGAAGAACATCATAATGATAGAAACGAAGAAAATACTTATGAACGATATGATACACCTCCAAGTCCAACAAAAATTACAAGATTTTAAAAAATTTATATATATATTTTTTTTTTTCTAATTTGTAAATAAAAACTAATAAATAATCGTATTTAATTCATGATTTCTGAGTTTTTACTTTTATTCATCTATCCTTTCAATTTGAATATATCTTATTTCCCAGAAAGACGATCCAGCCTTTTGACTTCCAGTGATTTATTAATAAGGAAACTTGTCATTGAAAACCCTAAAAAAATAAATTTATACTCTATTAAATTTTTATAACTGCTTGCTTAAAAAAGTGAATATTTTAAAATATAAGAAACATCTCCTTTTATATGAAACCTTTTGAAACCTTAGGTCTAAAATACCATTAAGCAACCATTATATCAAGATAAAATTCAATTTTTCAAACGAAAGCACCCCAAAAAAGTGAACTAAACCCCCAAAAATAATTTATTTACTTCTCAAAAACTGTTAAAGATATTTTAAATCCGAAAAAAAAAAATAAAAAAACTCTTAAAGTGTATAAAATTTTACAAAGAAACATTTTCAGAACTATTGCACTAGTATTGAAACTTTGAATTAAGTGATTAATTCAAATATAGGGTAAGAAACGGTTGATTTGTTCACCATGGTCAACACAGGATTCGTTCATTTTAACAAAAAAAAAAATGTTATAGAACAAAAAAATTTAAGAGTCCTCTGAATACATAAATGAACAATAATTTGTACGAAAAAAAATTTTTACATTAAAATTGCATTTTTCATTTTTAGACCGAAAAGTTATGAACACGATAAATGCTATTAACAAACAAATTTTTTTCTATAAATTTTCCGATTATTTCATTTTCTTACTTTTAAGAGGCGCATAAAATATTTTTGTAAGATTTTTATTTCAATTTTTTAAATAATTTTTATAAAGAAATGCATTATTTATGAGATTATTTAAAAACTTACTTTTAAGAGGCACATAAAATATTTTTTTAAAGATTTTTATTTCAATTTTTTAAATAATTTTTATAAACAAATGCAATATTTATGAGATTATTTAAAAATTTTTTTTGGATAAAAACTTCATTGAAGGCATAAAAATATTCCGGTGAAAAAATTTTCTAATTTTGATTTTTCGTAGTTTTATAGACAGTTAAAGGGATTCAAAAATGAAAAAGTTATTCGATTATTTCATTTTCGAATTCTTTAAAATTATATAAAAATAATTCTAAAAATTTTTTGCGGCCATATGATCCTCTCACAAAATGCTTATAAAGAAACATGATCTCTTCATATGGGTTGCAAACCATATAATAAAGTGTTTACCGTATAACAAGAGAAAGAACTTGTTGAGTATTGCATTTCTGCTAGCAAATTATGTTTTGACTTAACAACCAGAGATTTACGAATAGTAATTTGTCGCCGATCATAAATTAAGATTTTTAATAATAAATTAAACTTTATATTACAATTGAAAGTTAAATTGTACACTTCATGATATTATCCAATAGTATGTAACAATTGACTCAATTTTTATAGTCCAAATTGATCGAGAAAAATGCATATAAAATTTAACCTTTGCATACTTTCCATATTTGTTGTACACACACTTTATATCTAAATTATTAATGAATCCAGTATCAAAATACAGAAATTGAGAAAAAACTTGGTTTGAAACTTTTTTGTAACTATCTACACTTCTTTCCCTTACTTTTGGTCTGACGTCATTTCAATAGTTGCATTTTGTTCCATATAATGTAAACAAAAAAAAAAACGGACTTGGAATATATAAAAAGGTACCAATCTAGCGTGAATAGAAGTAAGACAAAGTCTTTTTGGGGGCTGTACCCACTTTTACCAAGGATTTCCCTTGAAAGTTTTTTACGAATGTTAAAATAAAATGTCGTCGTATAAAAAACACATAGGATTTGTAGAAGTGTGTTGAAAAAAATAATAATTTTGGTCATTGTATCGACTGACTTTTGGGGTAATTTCATTTGTAGAGTATAATTAATATATTTATATCAGAATAAAAAAATAAAATAGCTTCAAATATTTTTAAAAAACAATTTGTAAAAGTTATGAAAAAAATGACTACTATTTAACTATTTGAAACTGTTGAAAATTTACATATAGCCACTAAGTAACATTATTGTTAGTTTACTTATTTAGCATAATATTTACACCCAAAAGAAATTTTTTTGTAATTATTTTAATTTATTTTACGTAATAACCTTGACAATGTAAACATTAAATCCGCAAATTTATATTTATTATTAAAATAAATTCCTAAAAATTCAATTACGATTTTGTAGGGATTTATGTAATAAAAATACAAAAAAATTATTAAATAAAACAAACTTTCCCTATGATTTTGACCTTAACATTTTGTCAAAGAATTAATTTCATAATAAAATTTAAATTATTCAAAGATGTACAGAATGCCCTTGGATGGGCTAATTTCCTCATTAATTTGAATATTTATTTCGTTGAAATATTTTATTATTATTTTTTTAAATCAAGTATTTCATACTGTATGAAATGAAAGCAATAAACATTTTCTTTTTATAATTTTCTAGAACATTAAGAAATTTTAATATTATTTTTTACAATTTAATTTGCAAAAAACGTAAATTTTTCATAAAATGTAAATTTTTTAAACTCTACAAATGGTTATGGAAAACTTTTACGATCAGTTTTATGAAAACTATAGAAATTAAGAATTTAATAGTTTATAAAATGCAAAATTATGAAATATGAACGTGAAATTTATTAAATGATTCCAAATTCCGGGGAGATGGCCGTACGGAAAAGATGGCCTGTCCAATTATTTTTGGATCCAATAGATAGATCGTATTATTTTATGCTCGGTTCTCTTCTATTAACGTAGGCTGCTAGCTAGCGTGCATGAAAAGTAATAATGAAATTAAATCAAAAACTAAGTAAACACCGGTTAATGTGTTTTCTAAAGGAAAACGTTTTTTTATGTGTACACATCTAGTTTCGCGGTGATAAAAAAATAATAGAAATTGGTATTTTTTGTTTTACCCTGATAAGTGTTGTAGATGTGTTGCATTCCAACCTCAAAATTGTCATAAATTCCTGGTCATTCATTTTTATATCGATGTGACCATCTTTCCCAGTGATTAAGGAGAGATGGCCACATTTAGTCTAGTAATGATGGCCCCAACTGAGTATGCTTTTCTAAGCAACCCGATAGAAATAATACCTAAACTGTATGTTAAAGCTTAGTAACAGTGTCATTTTAATCCGAGACAACGGCAATTATAGATTTAATACAATATACAGTCAAAGAGTATTTGGGTATTACTTTAACATCTCTAACGTGAATAGCCAAAACAGCTATAAAGACAAACAAAATATATAAAAGGAGAATCAAGATAAAATTAACATGGTCATCTCCCCTTGGAGATCATCTCTTTCCTCTCCCTCAGGAGAGATGGTCAATCGAGGAATTCAGAATTTGTTTTTCTAATTGCTTTTATCTGAGACTTTGTTGATTACTTTGAGTTATTTTATAATAATGATTAAAGATTGGTTTAAAATAAATATTTTTGAAAAAACACCACTAGTTTGGTTTTTAAAGCGTCTCCTAAAAGCTAATGCCATCTTCTCCGAACTTACCCTAAATCATTTTTTCAAATATTAACATTCAAAGAAATTGAGAATTAATGAATTAGAAGTAAAATAAAGTTTAAAATATACACAATTCAATAGACCGTGATACAAAGGCATGGATGCAATGCTAAATTATGACGTATTAAAAAAAATTTTTTTTCAGTTTTAAATTTTAAAAAATAATCAAACTGCTTAAATATATATTTATAGTTTAGGAGGGGGCATTAGACCACCCCGGATCCGCGCTTGGTGGCACAAGACAAACAAGAAAACAATAATATTTGAAGAAAAAAGATACAAAATTGCAAAGAGTGGAAAACTACAGCCTTAATATATAGCTCAAATCTTGAATAAAACTGGAATTATTTGAGTAACTGGTTAAAATTCTTCTGTTGAGAACTGTATCTGATGGAAGAGTATTGCTTAGTGAATACCTTTATAAACTTTTATAAATTATATTTAAATTTCAAAGTACTAAAATTTTAGGGAAAAAAATTACAAATTTTTTGATCATAAAAATTTTTATTTTTTAATATTATGAAATCAATAACATTTTGAAATTATCTGATTAAATATCTCTAATATGGTCATCAAATATTAAAGGCCGTGTTTTTAATTAATTAATCACTTTCATCATCGTATCTGATTAAAACAAATTAATCGAAGATTATACCAAATTAACAAAATATCTAGGTAATCAAATCTTTTCATAATAGGTGATTTGACTACTAATAAAAAATAGTTTTTTATTATTTGTTATTATGTAAAATGCAGAACTATGAAAATCAGTTCTGTTTATGGAAAAAATGGATACTAAAGTTTAAATTGAAAAAAATTTGCGCTAAAAATTCTATTATATGTGATAACAATTATTTATATTCGACAAATATAGAATATTTCAGATTAACAATATTAATTTTTAATCTAAACTTTTTAACGGAAGCAAATATCAAATTCACTAAAAAATTTTGATATAGGTGTTCACGTTATTAGTCCATATCCTTCTGTTTGTCCGCCCGTTTGTCATCGAGATAACTAAAAAACAATGAGAAACACCGACCAAAAATTTTGATCGATCCAATGGTTCCATGGTACAACTTTTGAACCATAAAAAATAGAAGGAAAAATTTAAAAACAAAAAATATCTGTCTCTTCAAAACAAACAACTTTTTTCATACGCTGCTTAGATTCATCACAATTTTAGCCTAAATTTATCTCATAAACGTATATATGTATATATTTATAACCGTATGGACTACATTCTTAGAGTATTTTATAAATGCTAATGATTGAAAATAGTTGAAACATTGATAGTCATATTTCAAGTATCTAAACAATTAACACTATTACTTTTTATCTTCATTTGGTTTATTTTTTTTTTTAAATTCATCACCAAGAGAAGAAACACTACTGCATATATTTTTCGTTTTGTGATGTTTTAATATGAAGTACAGTTATTAAATATTGAAAAATTCGAAGAAAATTAATAAATCTGTACTTTTTAGGAAAAAAACATTTATGCAACTATTTATAGTAATTTTTAAGAATCAAAACATGATCGCAAATAAGAGTGCTTTAAATTGGATATTTTGGTTTTTTACTTCTGAAATGTTTTGTATCAAAAATATATGAACGAAAAAATAAATCAAGTTTATAAATAATTAATGAAGTGAAATTTCAACAACAGAAAATAACAACTAACAGTGTTAATTATTTTGATGCTCGATACATGATTCTATATCAATGTTTGAATTGTTTTTAATGATAAACATTCATAAAATATCCTAAATACCCTAGTTCTAAATATATTATACACAATAATAATATGTACTGCAAATTTAATATGTGCTTACTAAATTCGAACTGAAATAGTTCATTCACGAACTTATACTCACATTTTCGGTTCAAATTACGTCACCAAAATTTCAGCTCTTTTCATATTTGACTTACCTTGATGACAGACATGCGAAAGTGGGCTAATTAGGTGCGCGATTCTATAAAAAAACTATACCAAAATTTTGTTTGGGGCTTCAATATTTTCTATCCTTACAAGTCTTAGACTAAAATTAATATACTCTGACATATTATGTATGTCGAGTATAATAAAACAATTAAATCGTAATGAAATGGGACCAAAATTCCCTGTAAATGAAATAGAAATAAACAAATTAATGAAATAAGGTTTTTTAGTAGTGAAGTGCCAAACGAATAAACTCTATCCATGAAATGTTAATTATAATTTACATTATAATTTAGCACGAAGGATTTTGAATAAATGCAGTAACTTGCTTAGTCCTTCAAGTGACTACTAAAATCCAATTTTTTATATTAATTTTTTAGATTGTAACCATATTTTAGACAAAAATCCGTCAAATGGACAAAAATGGAGGAGGCACGCAGCGAACAAGTATATGGTTTTTTCATATAGCAATACCCAAAAACTATAACTGACTACGCATAAAGAAAATATTGAAAGAAGCGAACGTAGTTTTTCTTTCAAAATTGATTTAAATCCGATTAAATCATTAAATAAATAAAAAATTTAGAATATTAAATGTGTTATAAATAAAAATTATCAAATCATTGACATATTTTTTAGTATAAGAATAATTAATTTTATGGCAATAAATAAATTTTATAATATTCGGAATGTATAAATTATCATTTATGTGTATAAAATTAATTATTTATATACTTCTACGAATCTCTCTCAAAAAAAAAAAAAAAATGTCATATGACAATGTCATCACTCCTGTTTAAGAATTGTGTCAGTTACGAAAACCAAAATTGTTTTTTAATTCATAAAAATTTGATGCGAAACTCTCATACTACCTCCATATTCTAGTTTAATCAAAATCGTATAAATGTGTTAAGAAGTTAGCACGAAATTTTTCATTGGTCAATATCGAATTAACATTTTTAACAAAAACTTGGCTTTTTGGATATATATTTCTTTTATTTTTTAATATATTGTCTATTTTTAACCAACTTCGAAAAAGGAAGGTGTTATCAATTTGTCTATTTCTATTACTATTTTTTTTTATATATTTGTTCGCGCATTAATTTTTTGCTTATGGATTAATTTTAATAATTCTTTTTGTGTTAGATTTATTATATCTTCAAAGTAGTCTCATATTATTTTGAAAATTTCACACAAATTAAACATTTTTTATGGTTGTATACAATATTCAAAATTTGAAGATATTTATGATATATAAAAATTTAAAGAAAAAGAACCGCTTTCAAAAAATTGATCTAGAAAATAAAAAAATAATTTTAAATTAAAATTTCTATAAATAATTTCCGTGTGACCAACTTTCGAAGTGGACGGAAACGAATCAATTTTTAAACTAGGGTTATGACTGGGGCCGATTTCGAAAGGTAAAATTGGTTACAAAAAAAATTATTTATCGAAGTTTCTAATTTAGAATTTCTTTTACTTTTAAGTTCAATTTCAATTTTTTATTCGACTAATTTTTCTTTATTACTTATGGATTTATCATTTTCGACTTAAAGCAGATTAATTCGTACTTAATATATTATATAAATAGATTAAATAGAAATTACACCAAATCAAAATAAATTAATTTTTTAGACGATATACATGGACTGAAAAGTCCCGGGTCTAACAAAGAAAACACAGTTTTGGTGGTTCAAAATAAGCTACATTCATCAACGTAATCTCCATCAAGAGCAATGCAATCATTCCAGCGCCGCTCTAACATTTCAATACCACTTTTGAAGAACGATTTATCTTTTGCCTCAAAATAGGCCTCAACCAGTTGCTGTCCACTCAGATGACGATCGTTTTGATTCCGGAGTGAAGTGATGGATCCATGTTTCATCCATTGTCACATATCGACGCAGAAATTTCGGTTTGTTACGTTTAAACATGGCCAAACACTGCTCAACACGTTCTAGTTTTTGGTCAACAGTGAGCAAACGCGGCACCCACTTTGAACAGAGCTCATAGTCAAATGCTCATGCAATATAAAGCCAACACGTTCTTTTGATATCTTTACGATGTCAGCTAACCCACGCAACTTCACTTTTCGATCATTCAAAACGATTTTGTGTATTTTTTTTATGTTTTCTGGTGTTACCGCCTCATTTGGACGTCCACTGCGTTCTACATCATCGGTGTCTCTACGACCACGTTTGAAGTCAGCAAACCAACGTTTTATTGTTGTTTCTGATGGAGCGGAGTCCCCATAACACTTTTCATGCCATTGCTTCGCTTGAACGGTATTTTTTCCCATCAAGAAGCAGCGTAAAATTAAAACACGAAATTGTTTTTGATCCATTGTTTTGAAAATAACAAAAGTAGTGTCACTCTTAGCACAATAACTCGCAAACTAATGAATAGAATATCATGAAATTTTAACAGCTGTCTTTTGAAGGTTAGTATTAATTGAAAAAAAGGTGACTGCAATAAAACTTATGTGTTAGGCCCGGGACTTTTCAGTCCATGTAATAGTTGTCTTTAATGGCACACCTAGGTCTTTTTGCCAGTGTTGCTTACAGATACTGTTTAAATGTATCCAGATACAATAAAACAGTACTAAGATATAAATACAAATATACTTTCTTACTTGCCATAATTACATAACTTTAAACTATTTTGATGTGTAGAAAAATCGGTTCAGATGTGTAGTATTAAAGAAAGACAAATGAACAAAACCATTTGTTATGAGTAATTTGTTTTAAAGTATCTAAATATTTTATAATCTAGTTACAATTTAAGATTTAATAATTCTAGATGTACCAAATTGAATCAAGTAAAAAATAATTACAAAGATACCGAAATTAGTCCACAATTGTCAAAATTTTCTATTGTAACTGAATTTATCCTGAAATGGTCTATTTACAGTAATGGTCGTCGATAATTAAGTTCCGAATTCAAAAACCAAAACGGACAATACCAACGGATAGAGGTAGAAATATGTCATTTGATTTATTTTTATAAAAATGTAGATTTGGATTTCAAGGTGTTTTAAGTTGAATCTTTAAAAATCTTTTACACATTTTTTTATTTTTAATCAATAAAATAATGTGGATGGATAGGTCAAAGTATTATGAATATAATATTTAAATGCTAATAAATATCGTAATACATACGCAATTATAAAATTTGATTTATGTACACATAAGAGTAGGAGTAATCATATTATAGTGTATATTATTTGTAAAGTTGTAACAACTTATATAGTAAATAACTATACACGATATTTGGAAATTGAAGATGAAAAATTTTTTATGAATTACTATAAATATTGTCGGCAATAAAAACTTAACATCATAACATCTTCACCAGTCAATATTCGCCGCATATCTACTATCCTCTCTCATACAACAATGAAATTCATTTTGGTATGTGAATTTTTATAAATTAATTATTTTTTAATTAATTAGTGATAATATTTAAAAGTGAATTAATTTTAATCATTGTGCTTAGAATTTATTATGGTCCGTGAGTCTAGCGAATTTTTCGGGATCAAGTTAAAATTTTGTATGTGACTTAGTTCTGATTAGTGTAACAACTTTGTTCTCTTCGAAAATGCTGAAAAGTGGACTGTTCGGAGCCCGAAAAATTTTAAATTGCACCCGTAATCGATGGGTATTCTTTTTTCTGTTATTGTAATGAACCGAAAATTTATTGAAAATTAGAAGAAAATTTTTTTCCGACATATAGCACAACGTAGTATTGCTTGGTATTTTCATACCAAGTATAGCAAAAACTGATTTTTATATTTTAACTGGCCGATCGTATTATTATAATTATTAGAAATAAAAAAGAAACGAAAATCAATTTGTGTGTGCAATCGAAAATTTAACGGACTCCGAAAATGATGCAAAATTCATAATTAAATCATATACAAATTTTTAGCTGAAAAACCGGACCTTTAAACAAAATTAAGCATAAAAAATTATAACATTTAAGTAAAGGAAAAAGATAAATTTCGAATCGAATTGTTCAACATTAGTTGTATTTTAATGGCTACAGTAATTTTAAAATATAGTAGAAAAATAATAATATAATAAAAATACCAACATAGGATAGACTGCCTGTGTTAAATATTAATCTAACATTCTTAATTAACGTTTAATTATTTAATTATTTAGAAATATTTAACTTTTCGACTAAAAGATTTCTATTAATATTATGATAAATTAACTCTTGTAAAACTTATTCAAGCTTTAAATTAATTTCATTGTAAATTTCAAAATTTTTCGACATTTACATCGAAACTGTCAAACCAATCGTGACATTTTTGTAGATGGTTTTGTTTTCTAAAGTTAATCCTTTAAGAAGTTTTTTAATTTAATAAAAAGTTTATTAGAAACACTTTTAATACTTGTTCTTTAAGAAAGCCTCTTAAGGTTCAATTTTAACTTCATTATGTACGTCAATATTAATTGAGAATTGAACTTCGAAATTATTTAATAAAAACACTCAATTTTTCGGATAGCAATAATTACTTTTCTGAAACATTTATATAACATTACTATACATTAGATTAACTTTATTTAAACTTCTGAAACATTTCTATAACATTACTATTTTATAGGTCTTAACCGTTGCATGCGTAGCACTTGCTACAGCTGACAAATTAACTGGTAAAGAACCAATTCCAATTTTACGTCAACAATCTGAAATCAATCCAGATGGTTCATATCAATATTTGTATGAAACTGGTAACGGTATTAATGCAGAAGAACGTGGTTTCTTAAAGAATGCTGGTAATCCAGAATTAGAAGCTGAGGTTGCACAAGGTTCTTACGAATACACAGCACCAAATGGAGAAATTGTACAAACTAGTTATATTGCTGATGAAAATGGTTTCCAACCACAAGGTTCACATATTCCAACTCCACCACCAATTCCAGAACCAATTTTACGTGCTTTAGAAATTTTATCGAAACTTCCACCACCAAAAAATTAAATAACTAATTATTTTTTTTTTTATAGTTTGTATATAAAATTTGTAAATATGAAATGATTAAATTTAATTAAAAAACTATTATTTTCTTATTTTGGTACTTATTTAAAACAGATTACCAAATACCAACTGATCTTGATAAGGAAAATATTATCTTTACCGCAGAGATTGTTGAAGTTACGGAGAGTAGCTTAAATTACGTAATACATAAAATATCTCATTTCTTTGGAAAATGCTTAGAAGTAGTCCTTAACAAAACAGTTTCGCGTCTATTTTCCCCTGCTTCACTGCAACAAGGTACGCAAAGGGGTAATTTTTTGTCTTGATCTAGTCATAAAATAAAATTTTTCCCTGCCTGCAATTTGCATTTGATACGATTGCCATCATTGTGGTTCGTTTTTTACCTGCAAGTTTAAATATCTAAATTATTTCTAAAAATTCAATAAAACATGGCAAAAAAATGTCTCTAGGCGTAGTTTTAAGTACAATCAAAAATGGTATTCCGAATTATCTTAATAAATATGGTGGGAGCACAAATAAATTCACAATTCATTGTAAAACTAGTATATATATTGTATGAAGCCTGGCTCACACGATGTTGATTTGCCCGCTAGATTGCTTGCTTGATTTTGTAGCTGGGTCCCATGCTAGGTGTCGTGCAGGACGTTACGATGGCTTCTATGTGTTGTTCGCTTCACACGATTCTCGAATATAGCGATCATACTCAGCCAACTAGCGGAAACTGCGGCAAACAAAGCTCACTTTACCATATTTTTTAATCAATAAATGCGTAACTATGGAAATAAAAATCCACTAATGTAAATACGAACATGTAATTGGTTAATATGAGAAACTAGCCGAGAAAAAGGTACGGTAAACAGGACATGAACTATCGCCAAATTTTAGCAAGCGCCCACACAACCGAGCCAGCAGTGAAATCATTTTCCAGCACAATTTTCATCGTAGCATGCATCACAACACCGCGCAAATAATCTAGGGGGCGAACCAATATCATATGAGCCAGGCTTAGTTTAATTTTTTGAAAACTATTGCCTGTCTTTAGAGTCCAGTATCACTTGGATAAATTTGAAGTCTTAATGCAAAATTAGAGATACAAAAGACTAGCTAAGATTGCTGAATTTTCTAGTAACATTGCTCGTTAAAGTGTGGAGCATGCTACCACATTAATTTGATTGTTCCTATTTTTAACAATTAGGATGATGAACTTAGATTGAACAATTAGGATGATGACTGGATGATGAAGAATAATCTAGACACCAAGATGCTAATGAAATGTACAATAACAACCAAACTAGCTAATAAGGAAAACCAGAGCCATAATAATTAAGTTATTTGACAATTATGGCACCGATTTATCCATTGTCAATTAGATTTATTATATACCAATAACATTGTTCTCATTTAAAAAAGTAATTGTAACGATGGTCATTGAAATTGTATGAGAGATAGGTGCACAAAGCATTTAGACATTTGAATTGAATCTTCCGCTCTCCTATTACGAAACTTCTTACATAAATAAATTGGACATTCTTAAACGTAAGGTTTTAAATTAATTCAAAATAAATAATAACTAGTGTACCCTTTGTACATTAATTGTAGATAATAATTTAATATAGTGAGAAACAACAAATAATCTCTACCTAAAGAATTCTGAAGCATCAAACATTAGATTGCATATATCTGATAGAGGGTTAAGGTCTCTACGACCAGCGGTTGGGCTGTACGTTTTTCCTTTTTTGCAGGATAAATCATTTTATATGTATAAATTTGACGAAGCAATTATGCTGTCCCATACATACTTTGCCCTCAATTTTCTCCCCCTTGGAGGTAGAATTTCGAAAATTCTTCCTTATCGGTTGCCCAGTGGTTGGAGTGGACCACCTAGTATTTTGTGTGAGCACCCAGTACTACGTGCTATTTAACTCATATACGTAAAAAGTATACCGACCTCCAGAAACACAACTAGTTCCATTTTTGACATTTTTTACATTCAAAGTTAGATATCTTCTGTTCTAATACACATGGACGTTCGTCTTGGTCTTAGGACACTCTGTGACTCTAAGACCTATGATATGAGCACTCAAACTGAATGAAAAGGAGGAGAGCAAAGAGGAGGGAAGCGACTTTGTTTTATACTATGTAATAATTAACACCCTCTTTATTAATTGTGTTGATTAATAATTACCCTATAGTCTGAATGATTAGCAATTACAATGTCGGCAGATGTGCCTGCAAAAGAGAATAGGCCGTGTGAAATAAATACTTTTACAGTAAATATTTGTGTAATTGACATTTTAAATGCATTGATGGTATTAAACCAGTAAACTACCAACATTAATCGTACACTAATGAGTTTATTTATTAATGCTTTTATTGAATTGACGATAAATTTTTTGTAATAAAATTTTATAATAGCCAAAATAAATAATAAAATACCTATATTATTACAAAATATATACTTTCTTTTATATTATATTCATATTTATTTGAACTGTCATTCTTTTGAATGACTACAAGGCCGCAAACTATATGGTCCACTGACGCCAAAGTTTCAATTTAAAACGCCTACATGGCCTATATACCTATATTTAGACGACAGGTTTTGAAATGGGTACTAAATTGTTGAGAAAAATTCAATTTTCCATAGATGACATAGAAAAAAAAGCAATTTTCACTTATCAAAAAATATTTATTTGTTAGCTACATTTAAAAATCATCTTATAGAAACCTTTGGCACTCAAGGCAAGAGGAAAAAAGTTGTTGTGTAAACTTGCGGCTTTGTGAATACAGAATTGTTTGTTAAATGGTTACAACTTTTTTAAAAAATTGTGTTCATCCATCTGCAGAAGATCCAATATTCTTTATTCTCGATAACCACTGGTCACACATAAGCTTAGTTGTTACAAATCCGCCACATGAAACCCATAAAGTAAAATATTCTCCTTTTAAAGTAAAATATTCGATCGAATGTGATAAATTTATGTCAATGTCAATACATCCTGGAAGAGGTATCACACACTACAACGTCGCTAGTTTGTTCAACGAATAGTACAAACAAGTAGTTACAATGGATAATGCAGATTCTGGATTTAAGGTAACAGGAATATATCCATTCGATAATAATATTTTTGATGAAGCTGATTTCGCACCTTTGTTGGCCACAGAAAAAAATCTATCAGATGAGAAAAGTGCAAAATCAAATATAATTAGTGAATAATTTAACGTTCGAATCAACATGAGAATGATGGTACTAAAAATTTAACAACTTTTCCATTTTTCAAGTTTAGCAGCGCACAAAAAGAAAATAATTTGTATACAGAGGTAAAAATACAAATAAAAAATCGATTAATAATGTATTCCTTTTAATTTTTTTATTTAATTATTTATCATTTATTACTTTTCCATTTATTTAATTATTAGAGACGCCACGAATAGTAGTTAGTACCTATAGTTGAAAATCAATTATTAATCACGCCTGAGTCAAGGCGTCGAATATTCTAACATAGAAATTATGTTTTTATTAAACGGCTCTGTACATTCAATGATAAGGTATTTTCTAAAGCAGTTATTAAATACGAGAAAAAACACAGTCACTGATCACATTCTGGAAAAAAAATTTAAAAAAAAAAATATTTGTTTACATAATTTTAAATTTTTTTCTGTTTAATTAATGAACCTTGCAGACTATTTATGGACTGAAGAGCAATTAGCTATTCGAGGAATATTGACAATCAGAGCATGACCTAGAGATACTTTAGTGTGCAAAAATTGAGTACCGCATTGTATCAATGGAATTGTGTTAATAGCTTAGCTTTTTTAATAGCTAAGGAAATAATAAAAATCTGTGCCGGACAATTTTATCCTTTCGTTTTTTGTGGATATAATTCCAAAAAACGTAGATTGTTTTTATATTATCGGCTCTTCCACACATTAATATTTGGATTGGATTATCAATGCCCAACTTAAAAACCCTTTCCCGTTCAGTTCCTTCAAAACCTTGACATGCTACTAAAAGATACTGCACACTTTCAATGCATTCTTTACACAGAACACATATTCTTTCCACTTTCACTTTTTTCTATTTCATAATTAAATTTCAACGTTTTGAAATTAACATACATCCTTCAAATTTCCTTATTGTCCAAAATTAAATATTTCGCAACGTCATTATAATGACGTAACATTTTAAAGAAATTTAAGCTGTTTTTACTGTCAACATATTTGCGGATGCGTCGTAATTCAGTAGGTTTTTTGGTATGCCTAATTCAACAGTTTTATCGTTAATTTCACTCTGCCAAAATTGTCTTATGCATTATTTTTGTAATTCTTTATCACCAAATGAGATACGATAAAATTAATTTAGAGATTGTTGCAACGCAATGGATTTTACCGACATTTTCTCTAATTCTAATTGCACAGCACAGCTGGGTGTTTATAAACAAATATATCGATCGTATTTTCGCAAAGACTAATATCATAAATTTCCCCTTCCATATATAATGAATATTGGCTTAACCTTAGTAATAGTTGTACAGAAAATTCTAAGTAATAGTTGTAAAGAAAATTCCTTGTATTTTTATATGTATTTTTCTTATTTGCACTAATGCTCTACTGCCTGTCTCTTATATAACGTAAATCCGAAATATTCGAAATGGTTTACATGTTCGATGCTGTTTCCGTTAATGGAACGGAGTTCCTTCGTCCTACGTTCCTTAGTTATTTTAAGTATTTTTGTCTCACTTTCATTGATCGCAAGTTTCGACTTTTGACAATAATTTTCCAGCCTTCTAATTGCTCTTCTTAATCCTCGCACAGTTTTGGATATTATGACTGCATCATCAGCGTACAACAAGACTTTAATGGCATATATGTATACCGTAAATAGGATGGCAGATAATTGACATCCTTGCCTTAAACCTGTAAAAGAACTCAATTTTGAAGTGGTATTAGTTTTGCTGGTTCGAACACAAAAAACAACTCGTGTTATCATAAACTGCTTTCGACCCATAAACAAAGAAGAAATGCGCAAACACACACGTATAAAAATATATCTATACATATATACACGAACTGAAAACTCTTCCATTTTGAAGTCGGGTTAAAGAGCAACATAATATCGAATAGTAGTCGAATATTTGTGGCATCTCTAATAACTATAATGGATTTTCAATAAGTAATGACCTAAACAAATTTTATAGCAGCTATTATAGCTTTCTTTCACCACCTACATAAAATTTGTAATTAAAGTTATATTCAAATTATATCATGCGAATTATTATTATTCATTTAATCTTTTTAATCCAAGGTGCAATAAACCCAATAACTATAGTCATATTGTACAGATAAGTGACTCTTCTTGATTGTGTAATTTTGGATTTTTTTTTTTAAATGACAAACTAAAAAGGTTATTTATGGAAGTGAGCCTAAGGCAATTTTATAAGCAATTGAAGTACACTCAATTTACATAAGATGTAAAACATCTTGTTTTACAAATTAGAGAAGAAAATAAATATAAATAGTTTAATTGTTATTATTAAAAAAAGTAACTCTCGGTTGAGCAGTAGACTTCACTTAAGACCATATCCATATATATTAAGAAGTAAATATAGGCAACGCCTCTTTATCGTAATTGGTTTTTGAGTTTATGAAGTAAGAATAACAATAATTTTTGAACAAATAAACTAAATATCCTGAATATTATATTCAACTGTAGCAAATAAAGCAATTCATAAAAATCGAAAAACCTGTTCGAAAGTTACAGCGGAACAAACATAGATTCACACATAGGAAATGCAAAATCGTTTATCTATTCCATAGACGTCAATTAATAAATTCGATCGGTCAATTAAGAAATTCTATATATGATTGGACAAATGCATTCTAATTCCAATTTTTAAATTACCTGTTTGATATAGAGTAATATCGTACCAGTGTTTGATTCCTACTACTCCACTTTTGAATTGACAATCATTTCTGAACGTATTTTGAAATTCATGACTTTATAATGACTTCTTTAAAATTTCTCAATTATGACGTCGTGATGACTTCTTTTTAAAGATGTCATAATTAACAACTCTTTAAGTAACCTTTTGTCAGACTTCGCAAGAAATCAGAATTATGAATTCTTTAAGAAGTCTTTTTACTAATTTTCGAAGGCAGTCAGAATTATGAGCCTTATAAGACATTTTTATCTGTTTCATAAGAAGGCGGAAATATGAGGTCTGTAACAAGTTTAAAAAAAATTAATTTGGAGGAATATCGTAAAGCAAAAAAAAATCGAAGATTAGGACAATATACCAACGGATTAGTTTTAGCAATTCCTCAAACGATATGGTTGAAATTTATTTTTGAGATTCTGTTTAAGTTCTCAAATTTATCTAGATATATTCATTTAAAAAAATTAATATTTTTCAATACAATAAAAGTCTAAAAATATTTTACTTATATTCTCAGTCCAAGAAACGAATTTATTTTAGTAGACAAAAAAAATAATTCTTAAAGCACTCTTTTTAATTCCTATTAAAGTCTTAAGGTATTCAATAAGTGGCGTATTCGACGTTCGATAATTTTTGATCAATCACGTAATACTAATTCATTATTGCATGCATTTTATCAAAGATTACAGATACCCATTATTTGCCGACATTGAACAGTTATGATCGTCTCCTGGTCACTACTGCTAAGTGATAATCGAATTGTATACGGACATTGAACAGCTAATAGTTAACTGGTGGTCAGGGTAAGTATAAAATTTTTATGTAAGTACAAAATTGGACGTATGAGCTTGCTTCTATGTGCGTTTGTATTCTTTGGTTCTGCTTATACCAATCATGTACCTGTGGATATTTATTTAAAACAAATTAGTTTATGATTTAAGAAAAAACAAAAAAAAAACAATCCGGTCCTTACTTTAGACTTTAGTGTTGATATTTTCTTGGATATATATGCTCGGACACACCCTTTTGTCATGAATAGATTAGAAACACTCATAAAAACATCACATCTATAACCAATGAATCATTACCGCTCATCAAATTTGTTATACAAGTTTTGTTAGAAATTAATACTTACATAATAAGTGTGTCTCAAAAAACCCGTTTTGCGAATCAATGTTTGCTTTGAAACAAGTGAAATTCAATCACCTTCTCACATTGTTTTAACATCAATAAATTACTTATAAAGGCAGTACCAAACAACATTATTTGGTAACTGCATTTACATATTAATTTTATTATTACACACAAAAGTTTAATTTACAAAAGTATATGATTTATAGCCTGTTTGTAGACATTAATTGATGGATTATCTGACAATATTAAAGCTGTCTATATAAATTCAATTTATTATTATACTTTGCCGATGATCTTCATGGGGTTTTATCAACAGCTAACAAATAAATCAAAAAATACTTATCTAAATATTATGAAATTGGGTATGCACAATATTGACATTCAAACGTAGTGTTTATAGAAGAGTTTTTCTTCAAAAATTTTGTGGATGATTTGGACATACTGTGGATACAAATTTGTACACTTTTTTAAAGATTTATTGAAAGATAGTATGATGGTTTTGGAATTGCTGTATTTTCTTAATAAGTGAAGATGCCTCATTAGTCCAAATGAGGGGGGGGGAGCTGCGTAGGTGAGAACTGGGTGGATACACGACTTGTTAAGTCGATGCTTTAAACGTTCGTCCAGTTTACTCTTGGGGCTGAATAATGAATATAATCCTGCAAAGGATGGGTTTCTCAAGGCCAGACGCATTTTGGTGTTCTGTGTCCAGTTCAACTGCCTGTGCAGGGTTACTCCCAGATATAGAACACTTTGTTAAATTTGCGTGTCAAACATCTTCAGTCTAATTGGGTAGGAGGACAATTTATTATTTCGAGTGAAAGAATAGATTGGGTTAGTTTTGATTTTCCATAACTTAAAATATGGTAGCTCGGCTCCTCGGGATATCATTGATATAGTTTAAAAATAGGCGGGGTCCAAGCAAGATGCCTTGAGGTACACCAGCTTTGACGCAATATTGGTTCGATTTAATTTGCTAGGTATACATTTGGGATTTACAGTTGGATATGAAATAAGGTCTGGATACGCAACAATGAAGTTACGCTTCAGAGAATGCGCAAAAAGTGCGTAGCCGCTGGTATTATTATACGTGCAGTTCCAAGATATGTGAAGTGCATTGTATCATCCATGATCACATCTCGATCATAGGTTCTCACAATGCGATCAATATCCTGTAAGTGTATATCCCTGTAACAGTCTATCTGGGGGTTTATATAATGATGAAACTTTATAATTACCACAATGAGCCGAAATGAGAACGGAGAAGGCTTTGATATCACCATCTTCGGTGGACAAGATCCAATGTTGTATGTGCATATGTATGTATGTAAGTTTGAATACAGCCTAGTTACCAGCTATTAACAAGCCAGTTTAAATATTAGACAACATTGGATGGAAAGATATTTGTCCATAGCCATTTCACATCACCCTTAACTGGTATGTTAATAAATCTAAATGTTTTAATTGTTGGAAGCATGGGTCATGAGAGAATAAGGCAGATGCAATCAAAGCAAATTTCTATTTTACCCCTCAAAATATGAAACTAGGCTCAATACTAAACAAAATTCGAAATTTAAATTAAAATTAAAATTGATTCAAAAACGAATAAGTTATAAGCTATTAAAGAGTGTTTTTTTTTTTAATTTGTTTCTTGTGAAAAAAAATTTTAAGGGTGATTCTAAGATAAGCGGTCATTTTCTATAGAAAAAACGCACAGCAAAATTTTTGAATAATGTAATGTATATAACATTTTTATCCACAATCAATTCCTTTGTGAATACTAACA
>JAEMTY010000107.1:0-50000 GCA_020423425.1 Chrysopa pallens
TAAATCTACTTGCGTACACGGATCCTTATAAGTGCAGCCATTAATATAACACTTTTGGTCAGACTTTTATAAAATTTATGTCATGGTCTCATATATAAGAGCGTAGTTTCTGTGCGATCAATTCGAATGTGGGTCGTCCCGATGATTACCGATGATTTGAAGTAAATCCATTAATTATATACTTTTGGTCATACTTTTTTAACATAAACTACCTAAATCTGGTTATATGACCGTCGGTTGTACCACGATCATAAATACAGGCCTAGTCATCACGTGTATAAAAAGCCTACCAAAAGTATAATACAATATGGATGCATATGTAATAACCTTTGCATGGAAATAGAGCATACTGATAATTTTTGATTACTATTACTATAATGCACACTTATTACTACACTCATATTTCTATACGAATACATTTCTTATTTCCCAAATGTTCTGCATGTTTTATTACAAAATTAGCCCAAGCACGGTCATATATATAGGTTTAGATATGCTTATTAAAAAGCCTGACTTATATATGCTTTAGAAAAAATGGCTACAGGCATAAGAATCTAAAGTCGTGCATACACATAGAGCTAAAGTCGTGCATGCACATGATGTCCTGATCTGGGATATAAAACCTGTATCAAAGGATGGATATATATGGTGTCTCTGATTTGTATGAGACCGTGACTTGTACCCACAGTCGTATAATACTATATTATACAACCGTGATTGTACCACGGTAAATTGATTGTATATCACCACAGTGATCAATTGCCATTATACTTTAGTAATAATGGAAAGTAGCCATTAGCTGTAGAAACATTGAGCATAGAGCATAGAATATTTAAACTAACCGGATTGACATAGAGATGTCAGAAGTGTATTGTAGACATATTCATAGGTAGATGTTGTGAATAAAAAAAAGAATTAATTTAGAAACTATTGTTATAAATAATAATAGTTTAATTAAATATACAATTTTAAATTTGTGACAATATTCAAATTGATTTTTTTTTAAATTTTCCAAAGAATATTTCTATCTTGATTGAAAACAATAGATTCACAAAATTAGTCGGTATGCAAATGATTTTAAAAACTTACGTTATTTTACCTGTATGTGGTACTGATTAAATTTATTTAATGAATTTAGAAGTACATTATACAAATTGAATTAAAATATAAAATCTTATAATGTAATTAGTGGCTATGGTGTTTACTATGTACAAGTTGAAAGTTAAAAAAAATGGTATCAAAAAGTAATATATGTTTAATTTGTAAACAGGATTCAAACAATTTGAATTCAATAGATTCATCAGATGTACAAATAGTCTTTAAGCAAAACGTAAGAAAATTTGTTTATTTTAATTTATTATTTTGTCAAATTAATACAACTAATACCTTTTTAAGGTGACGATAGATGTGTGCAATTCTTGTTTTGGTAAATTTGAATTGATCTTAAACTTTCTCAAAACTTTAAAAAAAACTAAGTATAATAAGAAGGCTGTATGTTCGATTTGTTTTAAATCTAGTTTATATTTGTTCAATTTAAATGAAAAGAATAAAGATAAATTTTCAGAGAAAATTCAATATTGTAATGTTCAAGCCTCTATTCAACCATTAAGAAATGTATGTTATCAGTGTCTATATTTGACAGATTTATGGTATGATTTGAAAAAACAATATGAAATAGTAATTACGGTATGTATATTTTTTACAAATATTAAAATCTTGTTCATGTCCAGGAAATTAATATATAACTAAATTGGTCACAGGGATTCAGGACAATAAATTAGAAACTAAGTGTGTTGATTTTAGTTGAACGTTTCGTCTGTTTGTTAGCTTCCTCAGCACCTTAATCGTACTAGTTTACAGTTTAAAATAAATTATTGTTGAAACTTATAAAATATTGGTGTGCATATTATAAAACCTAACAAAAATTAACAATTTAAATATACCACTAGTTTTCAAAGAATTCTGTTCAACTAAAATCAACACTTAGTTTGTAATTTATTGTCCTGAATCCCTGTGACCAATTTAGTTATTTTTTACAAATTTCAAAAAGACTATTTTATGGATTTGTGATTAGTTATCGGGTTCGTTTCATTTCTACACTTTAAGTGCCTATAATCACCTTAGATACTTTACAAAAATTGATTTTCATAAATTAACAATCCATAAATTCTTGGTTATAAAAACTTGTCGCAAAAAATATAACCGATTTCAAAATAATGAACTAAAAATTAAATAACTCTAAAATTTAAACTTTATATAATTTCGTTTCGTCCAGTTACCTTACGAAGTTGGCGTAAACGAATTAATTTTAAGCGAGATGATTAGTATTAATTACAAAAAGAATATGGTCAAAAGGATAATATTTAAGTTTTTACTTTATAATTATTTTTTACTTTTTAGTGTATTTTTTATTTTTTTTTTGATTACAGTTCTATTTTTTTTTCGAAAAATTTTTATTTTTTACTATTGACTGTTATGTAATGTCTTTTCGATGATCATCAAAAATTTGTTTTGCACCCTTCCCCCTTAAGGCTGTAATTTGTTTTTCAAATTTAAGTGGGACTAACTTTGAAATATAAACTATAAAATTAAATATGAATCATTCAAATCAGAAAACTAGACAAATTTATGTGTGATCATACATAAAATAAATAAATATACATACGAATCGACTTGAGAAACTTCTTCTTTTTGTCAGTCAAAAATAATATTTTTGGATAAAATAAATGTCGCATAAATAGTATAATTTCTTATAAATGGTTGTTTATCTTATTATTTTTAAAATTCGATACTACAAAAAAAAAAAAAAAAAATACAACATATGAAAAAAAAAAAACTTTTTTTCACAGAATAATCTTTTATATTTTATAAAGTTACATAAATCTAAAAATTGTAATTTTATCAAAAAATTTATATTTTAAAATGTAAAATAATTTTTTAGGGTCAAGTGTTATCTAATCCAGAAGCACCAAGACCTATTTTGAAAATTAAGCTAACTATTCCAAAAGATTATAAACAAGAAGTATTTGAAACAAAATCACCCAATAAAAAACTAAAGCTGTCACTTCCTAAGGACTTCAACCAAGAAAAATCTGGAATGAAATCTTCAAACAAGAAACGTAAAAGTGATACAAATATTGAGGATGGAACTAGAACAGGGTATCAAATCGAAAATACAAGTAAGATTTCCGTATGCCTATGGGTTTAATAAAAACGCTAGATTGTTATATATTAAGACCAATGAACAATAAGGAATCGGGCTTACAGCATTTATACTTGTAGATCCTCTGTGACTTTGCCAAGGTAAAAATGACACAAAAGAGGATTAAGCCAAAATATCAGTCCCAAATATACTACTTAACTATACCATACTATAACTAATTTCCTGTATGCTTTTGTAAAGAACAATGAAATTTTACAATCGCGGCTCACGTTTTCTTAAGAGATCGATTATCTTTTCAATCATTTATTCAACTTATTTACACGATTTTTAAAAAAAGTATTAATTAATATTTAATATAATTTATAATGCCACCAATGAAAGCGTTGCTATTTAGAAGTTTTGGTAACTACTAAAATTAAAATTATATTAAAACGTTGAATTGAAAGAAAACAAATATTTCCTCTTTCTCTATGTTACTCGGGGATAGTGTAGTTTCCTAACGGTGAACGAATTTTTCAAATAGGTCCAGTAGTTTTTAAGTTTAATTGTTACATACAAAAATACATACCAATGTTTCCTCTGTATAATATTAGTATAGATAAGAGTCATAGGAGTTATAACAATAAATGTGACAAAAAATTGTGAAGGGTCTATGGAAATAATTTAAAACGAATGATAATGGCCCCATACCGATAGGACCACAAAGAAAAAATATTTTCATTAAATTAACTTAAATTTTGAATCTAGCATTCTTGTTGGACACAGAGAGAATAAATTAGGATCATAGCAGATTAAAACAGATATTCTTATTTATTTTAGAATTACAAAAGTTACAAAAAAAACTTCAGTTGGATATTTGTAATGCGGATGCATATGCGAAACCTACAATGTTAAAACGACGGCGTAATTCTTCTGGCACAACCACAAATTCAATTATTTCCATTAATGATTCCGTTGAAAATTTGACTGTTAATGATTTACAGCCAGCAAATACGTATTTCACGAATCATCGAAAAAAATGGTTAAAACCAAAAATAAAAGCTGATTCAAAATTGTTAAACACAATTTGTAAAGTAGATTTAAGCAGTAGTTTCATACCAGAAAAAGTTTTAAAACGTTTGGAGGAACGTAATTTTGTTCGAGTAAAAGCTATAGCATCAGATATAGAAAATGAACAACAATCCTCACCATCAGTTCCATCTTCACCACCAGTAAAACAATCAAAATCATCAAATAAATCAAAAAAATTTACTGCAGCAAGAAAATTTGCAAAAGTTACACCAAAATCAAAACGAGTTATTAAAGGTGCACTAGAAGAAATACGACCATCTCGTTCACAAATTGATACTTCATTATGTAAATCACCACAGAGTGATCGTACAGATTTTGATTATGGAATCAATCGACATTCATACGATGCATTTTCAACTGATAAAGAGAAAGTTGTAATGGTTTTGTTACACAATGTAGATGAATTTGATAAGAAATCAAATAAACGGAAATCTGATGATATTACATCGGTGACATCATCTTCAACTGAGGGTGATGACGATTTCATTGATGAAGATGAACAAAGATTAGGTAGATTTGCCTGTTTAGAGAATTATATGGCCGGTTTACCTCGTTTAATATTACATCGCATGGATAGTAATGTCAATGACTTAAATGCAAAAGTTAGTAAAAAGATAAAAAAACGAATAAGTTTTAAGGAGGCATCAAAAGATGGTACAGAAGAGTTTATTACACCGGAGAAAAATCCTTCGTTTGATGATATTAAAAAAGAAATAGAACAAAGGGTAAAAGCAAAAATGGCACACAGAAATTTGGATTCACCAACGAATTCTTCCACAGCAATGAAATCGTCGAATAATGAGGGCACTCAAAATCCAGTTGAAGGTTCATCGATAGAAGTAAGCGATGATGACGGTTTAACATCAGACGAAGGTATTAAGTTGCGAGTGTCACCATCAGAGGATGATGAAAAACAAACCAAGGAAGAAACTAATGCAGTGAATGCTGAAAAATCACCAGTCACCATCGCAAATGATACTACTGAAATTGACGATGATCACAATGAAATAGTTTGTTTAGATTTAGAAGTTGTTACAAGCAAACAAAATGGTGATGTTTCAAATAACATTGTTGATACAGGACAAAATGGTGATGTTTCAAATAACATTGTGGATAAAGAACAAAATGGTGATGTTTCAAATAACATTGCAGATACAGAAAAAAATGGTGATGTTTCAAATAACATTGTGGATACAGAACAAAATGGTGATGGTTCAAATAACATTGTGGATACAGAACAAAATGGTGATGCTTCAAATAACATTGTGGATACAGAACAAAATGATGATGTTTCAAATAACATTGTGGATACAGAACCAAATGGTGATGTTTCAAATAACATTGTGGATACAGAACAAAATGATAACGCGGACGAAAATAGTGCGCAGGATCAAGTACAATGTAATATTGAAATTACTACAACGGAACAACCTGATTCTGATCAAATCGAAAACACTGCTAACGAAGTTGGAGAAATAAATAATCAAGCAAAAGAAAAAGAATTTTGTGAGGTAGCACAAAAACTTGCCGAACTAGATGCCTAAATTATTTTTCTTGAATCCAAGAGGCACAACTATAAGTCCTACCTGACCACAGATTTAAATTTTTTATCTTCAAATAGATTCTAATAAGCGCTGTGGTCAAGTTTGTAGATATAGTCTTTTAATTTTGACAACTCCAATTTTACTGATTTTTAGCCTGGAAATTTCTACTATCGAGTTCATTTTAATTACTTAAACAATTACCCTTGTAAATAATGAGTTTGTTAACAAATAATTAACATACAGACGATTTCTGATAAGCGGAGCTTTGCAACGGGCAAAAATTTTAGATAAAATCGACTTTTGGTTTCCAACGAGAGTGAGAGTTTCAACACAAATCTACTTAGAGAAGAATTTTTTAAGTTTCATATTTGACATTTAGAGGGATTATTCACAGCTATTATAAACACACTCCTTTGTGTAAAATCTTTTAAGTTTCGCGGACAAATACGTAAAAAAATACTGACCCAAATGTTATGAAATTTTCATGTCAATATTATATACACAATATTGATATGAAAACGGAGGGCTTGTCGAATAGTTTTACTCGAAAAAACTCTTCGACCCTCAAAAACCCTCCATTTTTATGTTAATACTATACATTCCAAATTTCATTGCATTTGGCTGCGTATTTTTTTATTTGTATGCGAAAATTGAAACAAATACAATGTATATTACATGTTAATTTAAGTAAAGAGCTGATAGCAGCACATTACTTACATAAAGGGATACACTCATTTATGTTAGGAATGTCCGTCTAACAGCTGTTGATAATTCCTCTCAATAGACGCAAAATTTTATTTGAGCGGGGAAACCTTATATGTTAGATCAAAAATGCTAAAATGTAAATATATTTGATAGAATATGTCTTAAAATATTGGAGAAGATTGTAGCACTACCCAAGCCAAAATATAAACCACTCAAAATCTAATTTAGATTATTATATAGAATAATCGAATTAGTCCATTTCCTTTTGTCAGCCCGTCTGTCATCAAGATAACTAAATAAAAAGGGATAACGAGCTGAAATTTTGGTGATGTTTCCCAGTCTTAAAAACTAAGATCAAGTTCGTAAATGAGATAAATCGGTCCAAACAACTTTTGTTTGAAATATTACTCCATAAAATGTTAGGATTCGCAACAATTTTAATTAATAAGCACATATAATGATTAAAATTAGTTCAAACATTGATACTCATCCATATGCCTAGTATCAAAACAATCAACTCTCTTATTTAACTTCACTTGTTACATTGTATAATTTCATTTAGCTGATTAAACTAATTAGAAAATTTTGTCAATTATAATAAAAAATTTTGAATAATTATTTTGTCGATTGTATTGTGATATTAATAATTAATTTTGATTTCTTTTTCTATACTTTATCGGAACCATCTTGGACATGTATGGAACTTAATAGCTGGATTTAGATAGAATTATTTGAGTGTTACGTACTGTTTGCGTTTGTATTAAATATTTCATGTCCATGAAGCATCTATAAATTTATGTTTAGTGAATATCTTACATAGTTCTCATTCTTACCGGTAGTTAACCTGTCTTAGTAAGATTTTCCTAAACGTCTAAGAGTAATTTTTAACTTCATTTTTTAATAGTTGACACAAAAACTAGTAAAATAAGACGTAATAATATTAAAGACGATCCCTGCACAATCTTTAAGGGGGAACATGTAGAAAAGTTTTTCCCGATACAAAATTTGTAATTTAAAATTTCATTTTATATTTAAAAATATTTTTTTTTTATGAAAACCTTCGAGACGCCCTATATTTTTATTTCAAGATTGTGTATTACATTTTTAAGGAGTCTTTTTTTTTGTAAACTCCTCTTAATCATGTGAAAGCTCCCAATACCTTTATATAATCCATTAGCAAGTTGTTGCGAATGAACTTTGGAATTATTTTTCATTTATTCAAAAATTGATAAAATGTAAACCAATATTTTATCACAGGTAAATTTTATAATTAAATGTGTGATTAAGAAGAAATCAGATTTTTTAATTAAATATACATTTATTAAAAATAAATAAGTATTTAGTTCGTTTAATATATTTATTTATTCATTAACCTAATCTACCACACCAATTTAAATAATTTATCCTAAGCAGAGAATTTTCTCTATTTCTTTATCCATCGTCTGAAACCTGATCAAAAATTTTCGTTGTCCGGCAACCTGAAATTTATGAAAAATAGAAATTGTTAAGTTGCTGGTTGGACAAAGGACATTCCCTTTTTTCACATGTTGGACAAAATAATTTATGCATTTATTTTGATCTCTTCCCAAAAATAACAAAAAACAGATGTCTATCAAAAACAAAACGCTAAGTGTATAAAAAGTTTCTTTTACATGACTAATAAATTTATATTAATTTATTGGTATAAATTAATACATATTTTTAAAAATAATAAATGCGATTATAATATATTTTTAAACTAACAAGAAATATTAAAATTTCATGTTATGATCGATGAATATTGATTATTCTGGTATTTCCACCTTTTCTTCAAGTTTCTTCTTTTCCATGGCAGGAATCTAAAATGCAAAAACCTGTTACTATTGCAAATACAAAAAAATGTTCTGATTAGTAACAACCAATATTTTACCACAGGTAAAATATTCGTTGATAAAGGTTTAATAGATCCAGGACTCAACTTATAACCATAAAAGAAAGAAGGAAATTAACGCACCAAAACAACGTTTGTTTGAAACATTTTTTCGTAAAATGCTTAGGTTCGCCACAATTTTTGCTGAAATTAAGCTAATAAGCACATTAAATAAATACAATACATATGATTGTAATATATATTTATAACTGTGTAGATTGGATTTTTAGAGTATTTTATGAATATTAATGATTAAAAATAGTTCAAACGTTAATACTCAACCACGTTTCGAGTATCTAAACGATTAACGCTGTTAGTCATTTATTTGTTTATATTCATTTGTTTTATCTTAATTTTTACTGGTGAGCGTTCATTGACTCAGGGACTGCCGTGGTAAATCTATTGTATTTATAAAATTTTCTTTTATAAAAACTTAAAATCTTAACCATATATTATTAAAACCTTGTGAGAATAACAAGGACTTCTTCTATTCTGATAAATAGAAAAGAATGAGGATAGATCGTGATGTAACACTTTTCAGTCTATATTTATTGTAGCTCGCGAAAATACAGTCTTACACAGACTGTGCTTATCACATAACTATATAGTTAGTAGACAAAAACATCAGACTTAAGTGACCAAAATCTTACATCAATAGCAAATCTCAATGTAGTTTCTATAATTGAGTCAACAATATCTTCAATATGTGTGATGCTTTCAACTGATTGATATGATCCAGTTAATATTGATTTATTTAATAAATCCTCTTCATATATGCTTGACCAAAAGTCATCACGATGTCCTTTCCATTGACATAATTTTGCCAGATGTCTCATTTTTTTGTCATGGCGACCACAGCATAATATTAATTTCATGTAATAATTCATCAAAGAATTTCCTGTAAGAGATAACAATTTCGTTTAAACATTATTTATGGTGAAAAAGTTTAAAATTTTTTAAATAGAAGTTCATTTAAATTCCACGTAGCCCGTGTAGAAGACAAAATTTATTACCGCAGTGCCATGTTACAGAAAGTAACCAATGAGAATAAACAATTAAAATTAATAAACTTTCAATAATTTGGTGCAAGTTATATATACAGATTTAGACACCGCATATACCAATGTACTTCAAGTCAAAATTACTTAAAAAAACACGGCAACTGAATATTTGTAGCATCTAATCCTGAGTGTTGCATTTTTGAATTTTATGTTGGATTATACTACTTCCGATAAAATAAATTACATTTTCTATCCTAAATTTATGATGAGGTACTATTTTTATACTTGATATATATAGACAGAATATGTCAGAGTATATTAGTTTTAGTCTAAACTCTAAAGAATTGTAACACTAGCGAATATTGAAGCTACTAATAAAATTTAGCTTTGATTCACCGAACTGCATAAAACACAACCTATGGTGGATTGCATCGTCAATTTTATAGAGTTCATCGTAAATAGAAAATTATCGGCATACCGATAGTCATTGCCACGGACCGTGGTCAAAGTAACGCCGTTTGTATTGATCGCACGATTGAAATGTTAAGGAAGGATTTCATACATATTAACCTATTTTTTTTATGATTTTTGCAAAAATTTGAATGATTCGAAAAATTATATCGAAAATCGCTTTATTTCGTTAATCGTTGACCGTCATTGTGGTAAATGAAGATTGAAAAATCTGATCGCTTTTCTTGAATCGCTTAGCGTTGGTTTCCTGGTGGAAATATCTTAAAAATAACTCTTAAAAAGCTTAAAAAATCTTATGAAATTCTGATGAAGCCTTATTAACTCTAAACAACTCTTTGAGAAAAGTCCCAATTTTCTGAGAATATAAGACTTATTAAGAATTTTGAAAAGTTATTCTCACTTGTCGAAACTTATTTTGACTTACTAATTTTCTAATAAAAATTTTGAAATATTTCCACCAGGGTTGCAGTGTGCATTAAGAGTCAGTGCACACCGTAAGATTTTCTGATCAAAAAATCTAATGGCCAATGCACATCATCGGACGGTCTTATAACAAAATCTGATCATACATCACACACAAATGTTAAGCAATTACATTGGATATCGTCGGATACGTACAACGAACCATAATGAATCAATGAACTTTAAAGTATTTTAAATTCATTAATTAATTTTTAACTAACAGATGGCATACTTCGAAGATAACATCGTAAAATATTCTTATAAGAAATTCTGATGCTAGGTGTACATGATAAGATATTCTGATCAGAAAATATGTCTGAAAATATGTTTAGAGTTTGTAGTCTAATATACGTTAATTTGACAGCAATGTATATAATACAAAATAACAATTTAGTATTTGTTATATTCATATAATAACGCTTCTTAAAAACAATATATATTTTTGATTTTTAAAAACAAAATTATTTATGAATAAATTCTTCTTGTGTTACCTTAGTAGAACAATATAACTTTCATAAATTTATTGATAAAAAAAACTATTTTAATAATTTTATTAAAAATTCAACAAAATAATTAATTTTTAATATTCATAATGGTAAATTATACAGTACAAGCCAGCAAAAATTCAAATTATTCAATGGTACTTTTACAGTCATACAGTTGTCCATTAAATGTCTTATGCTCCGCCTTTATTAATTTTAAAAGCAAATCACGATTCTGTTGAAAATTTAAGTGTTAATGTTTTACAGCCAGCAAATACGTATTTCACGAATCATCGAAACAATGGTTAAAACCAGAAATAAAAGCCGATTTAAAATTGTTAAACACAAATTGTAAAGTAGATTTAAGCAGTAGTTTCAAACTGCAGAAAAGTTTCAAAACGTTTGGAGGAACGTAATTTTGTTCGGGTGAAAGGTATAGCATCAGATGTAGAAAATGCGCAAAGTTCAGTTATAGGTTCATCGATAGAAGTGATGATGACGGTTTAACATCAGACGAAGATATTAAGTTGCGAGTGTCACCATCTGAGGATGATGATAAAAACTAAGAAACTAATGCAGTGAATGCTGAAAAATAACCAGCCATCATTGCTCCGCTTTTGTAATTTTATAAGCAAATAACAATGCTTATCAAATCTATGCTGTCAAATTACAAAAAAATATTTTTCTCATTAAAACAATTCATTAATCAATTTTGATGATTAATCGCAAGTTTTTTAAAGTAAAGTAAAATATAAAATTTATTTCTGCTGCCAGTGTCTTTTAATCTATTATCAGCAATCAAATCTAACAATGTTCTTACATTGATCAATATATCATTATCATAGGCGGTCATATATATGAGTTCTAACCATAATTACTGCGTAAAACTATGTACTAAAGATACAAAAAAAAAAATGAATAACCTTTTGCGACACCCATAAAACATCGCATCTCATCTTGTTCAGTATGATTTCCAATGAAATTAAATAATCGAAAAGCTTCAATGAAATGCTCTGAACTTTTATCAGGTAAATTTTGATATAAATAAAATTCACCAGCGTAACGATGTCCTTGTGCTTCTTGGTACCGTAAATTATTATCATAGCCAATTTTAATTACATTCATTAAATGCTGTTCAGCTTCTATTGCATTTCCAAGTTTTGTATGGGCTAATGCAACATGTATAAATCCGTTACATATACCTGGATTATTGCTGCTGTTCTTGCAAACTAATACATATTGTTGAAAATTGTACAAGGCTGCCTCTGGTTCATTGGCTTCTAAATTAAATAAACCTAATTGAAGGTATACTTTTCCGATAACATCTGGTTTATTACCTAAAATAAATGATAACACATACGTTTGTATAAATAATTGAGTTAATATACAATTTCATTTAAATCCTTGTTATGGTATGGCAACTTTGCGATATCAATGATAATACACAATTTTTTTTTAAGCAGATTGCATTGGTAGGGAATTCCAAGTGGGGATTTTAGGATTCCCTTGAGCTCATCAGATTAAGATATGAGAGATACTTTACCCCTTGTTGAGTATCTCCATCAAATCTTAGTTCTCTATATGGTGCCGTAGTATGGGGCCCCCGATCAGAATAGTACAAAAAAAAAATTAGTTGGATTTAATTAAGCGCGTCAGTTTAAGAAATGGTAGGTTGATTACGTGCTGAAAAGTGTTCAAGCCTCTCAGGTATTATTTCAAATTTTTTGTATGGTAAATTTAAACGAAAATAATATTTAAATATTATACTTTCTTTTGCGCGTTTCAATGCCAGTTTACAATGATGTAACGTTTTTGTCAGATTTTCTTCTCGGTATTCTTCTGTTAATGTAAGTAATATTTCTGCCAGAAGATTACAACTTTCATTAAAAACGAAATTTTGCGAAACATCCAACTCTGTTGCCTTCCATGGAGTACCTGACGATCTTTCCCTTATAAATTTTAAATGTGGTAAGGCTGCCTTATGATCTTTCACTATAAAACATACAAAAATTTCCTAATATATTTAACATATAAAATAGAGTGTTTTTAGAATTAATACTCTAAATATAATAAATAAATAAAAATAAGTAAAGCTAAGATAAGTTAGATAAAAATAAGAAGGTAACCATCCCTTGCATTTAGACCTTTTGATTCTCTATACCCTCCTTTAGAATACTCCATCACCTGAAGGCCCTAGGTTGCGTTCTGGTTCAAAGGTGCAGAGAAAGAACCATTCAGAGCAGATGATGTTTTAGGGTCTTATTGATACCATTGGCCACGCAAAAAGCCCACAGCTTCTTTGCCGGAATTGTTCCCATAATGGATGGATCTAGAGTTTCAGACCCGAACATTCTATATCTAACACCGTGAAGATTTTTATAGGTGCAAGTGACATGAATGGAGGTTTCATTGTCCTCCAGACACGACCTACAAGAGGGATCGTCTGAGATTCCCAAATTATGAAGATATAAGTAAAGCTAAATTTTATTTAAAACCTGCATACATGAAATTAACCCAGGTACTCCCTGGTGGAAATATCTTAAAAATAACTCTTAAAAAGCTTAAAAAATCTTATGAAATTCTGATGAAGTCTTATTAACTCTAAACAACTCTTTGAGAAAAGTCCCAATTTTCTGAGAATATAAGACTTATTAAGAATTTTGAAAAGTTATTCTCACTTGTCGAAACTTATTTTGACTTACTAATTTCTATTTTGAAATATTTCCACCAGAGCCCGTAAGCATATAATTAAAAATAAATTCCTAGAAATTTGTTTAACTTTAGTTTAGCTGTTATTATTCTTTTTATCAAAAAACTTAAATTGTACGTTCAAGCTAGCTTAAAATTTACTTCATTTTTTTAAATTCTTAATGGAAAACAATAATAAATGCAAAACCTATTTTATAAGACACGTAACATAACTAGGTATTAGTCATTCGACAATCTGAAAATAATAAAAATAACCATTTCCAGGTTGTCGATAAGGTATGTTCCCAGAAAATTATCCGAATCCCGAGAAAGAGCTTCATTTATCCGAATTTTCGTAGAGGAAAAAGTTTTTATGTTAAGAATATTTATAAGCCATACACAAGTCAACAATTTTTTAGGGATGTATTTAATGTTGAGATATTCTTCATTTTGAATTCAGTTTATCAAAAAAAGTTTGATATCTCGTAACTTTCATTGAGAGTCACCTAGATATCTTTTCCCTACAAAAATAGATAAATAAGAAAGCTCTTGAAAAGTCAATAAAAATTTGGAACATTGAATATTGTATCACAATGGCACAAAGCCTCCACTGAGTGTTCTTACATTGTAAAAATAAAAATCGTCCAAATATATATCGTACCACGGCAAATAATCTTCCACCATCGCTTGTAAGCGATTCTGATATCCGTATTGCTTCCAAAAATAATTGTTCAGCAAGCCACCACCATGCTTCTGGCATGTTCATAAAATGTATTGCAAGTTTTAAAATTGATTCAGTTTCTGATATTATATTTCCTAAAACATTTAAGATTTTAATTATATTGTAAACTACATTTGACTCATTAGGGAAAATAAATTTTAAATTCATATGCACAAGGTTGGGATTCGCCATTGAGTTAATCGAGAACGTCGTATAAATACTAAACATTTGCTGTTTGAAATTTTTTATATGATGGTTAGGTACCGTTTTGTTTTTTTCGTCCAACAGCTGATATAAGCCGATTGAGTTACAGCATGAAATAGTATTTTAATGATAGTAGAAACAATACCCATAATAAATATTCTGCTGTAAATGAGCAGAAGTTTTACACAAGTTTAGTACGCCACTTTTCTTGATACATTTTTGTATACAATTTATACCAGGTGCAACTTCAAATAAACTTAAAATTTAAGCATTTTTATAACAAAGCAAAATAAAGATGATGGTGACACACACATTTAAAAAAAATGTAATAATATTGTGAACAATCGTTAAATAGAGTTTTTACCTTGTCGATTTGCATGTTCAGCGGCAACTAAACCTTTCTTTAATATATCTAATTGTTCATTTGAATTTTTAAGTTGAGGTTGTATCCACATCCAAGTATCCGGCCCGTTGCTATTTCGAATTTCTTCATTTAATCCAATCAATTTTCGAATATAATTTGCGGTTAGCGAATAACCATATTCATCTAATTCGAAACAAATTGCCTCATTATAACGTATTCTGTGCCTATTTGGAAAGTAAAATTTTTAAAATCGAAAGGATGATAATTAACAATATTCTACTTTTGCATGCTGTTTACAAGAGAAAAATTTTTTTTCCAAACATTCATTACTCATAATCCGCCAGCGGGGGCCAGCTCATAGATTAAAATTATAATAGACAAAAAAATTATCTCGACTCCGGCACATTTGGGGTCATAAGTATATATATATATATATATATGTACAAAAAGATAGAAATTATCCCAGGAAGTCAAATACCAAACACCAGCCGATTTACAGAGCGATAATACATATACGCACCATTGCTCTAATTATGACAAAGTTTTATGCAATCGGATGAACGGTATAGCAGCGCAGAAAGTATTAAAGTGTTTAAATAATATTAAAATTCACCATACCCTCGAAACAGTTAGTTTTAGTGCAAAAAAAGGATGAAATATTTGTGGCTATACCGCAGATCTCCACCTTACGATTTGAATCCGGTTCCCCTTGAATCCCAATAACATTGAAAATAAACGAAAAGTGTCAAAGAAAATTTTTATTCCAATTTTTGATAGACCAATTGCATACATTTTTTGAAACCAAATAATAATTATAACATGTCACTTACCGACGGATAGTATTAGCACTAATTGCAGCAATTGTATTCTTTAATTCTTTTTTCATTAATTCTCGTTGTTTTCCACCCACACTGGATAAACCATGAGGCTTTGTTTCAATTACCTGTGTTAATTCGAAACTGTTTTCTTTTAATTTTGTTTTAGGCATTACTTTTGGGGAAACAATCGCAGACATGATATGTTTTTATTATTATACAAATCAAATTAATTTTTTTGAGGAAAAAATCTCAAATATATAAAATGTCACTAAATAATTAGTTACCATAGAAATATCGGAATTCATGAGCTAGAAAAGCATGATATAGAAACACAAACATTTTCGACACGAACATGCCTTTTTTATCCATATTAGTTTATTATCGGAAAAATTTTTTAAAAATATTAAAAAATTTATTGTGAATAAAAATATTATATAATCAAAAATTTTGTTGTGAGATTTTTCTATAGAAAATGACCACTTATTGTAGTATCACCCATAAAAATTTTTTTGGAAGTAAAGAAATGGAAAAAAAATCTTTAAGTGCGTATAACTTATTCGTTTTTGAATCAAATTTATCTTAATTTTCGAATTTTGTTTGGTATTGAGTCTAATTTCAAATTTTAATGGGTAAAATAGCAAAGTTTTTTATTGCATCTTCCCTATTGTGTTCATTACTACAGTACTATTCACTGTTCTCTTATTCTCCACCGATAAAAAATTATTGGTGTAATTAAAATGAAAACTCACAAAGATTGCCTCATTATCTTATCATTAAATTAACTTATAATTTTATTCTTTAAAACAAGGTAGGAATAAGTTCATTGCAAGACCAATATTTTTTTTTTTGCAATTTGAAAAAATAATAAAAGAAAATTGAATTCGAAATGATTATTTATATTATAGTTTAAGCATTAACAAACAAGAGTGATATTCATATAATGATTCATCTAAAAATTTTAACTGGTAGATTTATCAGGAATAATGGCATACGTCGGTGACAAATTTTCAATTGTATTGTAACTTGGAATGTAGTGTTTGGCAAGTATATCATTTTGTAAATCTTTTCGATATTTCAGCCATTTTTGTTGATTTACATATTCCTTAAACACTTGTTGAGTTGATGGAATATGTTTGTTCAATTGCTCTTTTAATAATATCCAAACGTTTCGTTTCAATAGCAAATAGTTTGGTATACAAAAACATTTGACGGGAGTTATTGCGACCACAGTTCGATTTTCAAAATGCTCACCAACATTAAACGTACTCCCATATTTCATAGTACATATCTGTATCAAATAATATAATCTATAGAATGCGTCCATTTGGGCTGAAAATTTTATCCCTTATCATTTAAGGCATTGGGAAATTATAACTAATTTTTTTTAAATTTTACATTGGCGAAATTCGGGTCCAAAATCACAAAAATTGCCTTACGATATACATTTGATCGTACTGTTTTTGCTCTACGGCTCTAGATTAATTTACACATACCTGCATGTAATGTATTTCCACATTTGGAGGTAGTTTGGTGGAAATTTCACCAGAATATAATTTATATGAAGTACCTGTTGCTTTCCGCTTAGGAACTATCATTAAAGTTTCAATTAGACGACATTTTCCTTCCACTAGTATATGGGTCCAACCATAGTTGCCTAGAGTTTTTTAATAGTTTTTCACTAGTTTTCGCTCTTTTTATTCTAAACTATATACTTAAAAAATTGAATAGCTCGTCCAATTTATTTTTATCTGTTTAGTTGCACTAGTGGAAAACAATTGTTTTTTCTTGGTAATCGCGGAGACAGAGGTATAAATGAGAATATTAAAGTTGAATCAATAAAATCACTTTCAATAAAGCACATTTTGAGATGCGTACAGACATTAAGGACTTTGACCTTACAGACATTTCTGTACAGACATTAAGGACCACACATAGTTCAAATGGGAGAAAAAATTTAGACTATGCATATAAGTCCCGCCTTCAAAGTAATTTACTTATGTAATGATCATTTTTAATGAATATTAACGTTTTATTGGTGATTATGAATAAAACAAATAAGGATTCAAAGGGAGAAATAATGCGATCATAATTTCCTTCAACAAATCGACCATAAAATGTTTAAAGTATAATTTTCCACTTAAATATTAAATTAGAAATTCTGATTGGAATGTATTTAAAAATTTTAAGATTTTTTGAGATTCATCACTCTTTTTTCGAATTTAGAAATGTATATTTTCACATACCTATACCGTTACCCAAAATTACTTCTTCGGCGTCAAATTCTAATATTTTTGAGGTAATTATAACTTCCTGAATGTCTTCCATATTATATTGGACAAAATATGGAATTTGTGATATATACTCTCGTATTGTGTTCCACATATTTCTAACGGTTTGGTCTAGAACTTCATTTAAATCTGTTTTTGTTATATACAAGAATTCAATTGGAGCTAAAATAGAACTATAATGCAGTTTTTAATTATATTTATATCGAAAATATCATGGCTGAGTTAATTTATTCCAGAATTCTAATTGAAATAAGTTCCAAGGGTCAGGATTTACTTAGCGAAAGTTTTTTATTTATTTTAGGAATCGTTAATAGTTTATAATACTCTATATTAAAACATATTTGCCCATTTATCGTTACAAACAATACGCCGATACGAGTTTCAAGTATCATGCATCGAACGTTGCCGATCTTCTGTCCAGAGTTTTTTTATTGGTCCACACAAATATTATTTATGTTTTTTTTTATTGTAATTTTCTGATTATTTTGTTCAAATTTATTTTTTACCCAATCTACTTTCCCAAAATTATTATTTCATCCTACAGCGATGTATTTATTGCCCACATTAAACGTCATTAATTGATACAAATGCTTGGCGTATCGTTCAATACCGACTGTAACTTCATTAATCGAAAAATTGTAAATATGAGTTAATTCTTGAATAAATTTACTTAGTCTTAGTTCAAAAATAATATTCTAAATTCAATCCTTAAAGTTTTAAATTATTACTTGACGTAAATCTAGTGTATTTTCTGGGTGTATTATTTAAGATGTCCATTTCACCAAAAACTGTTCCAGGTCCTTCAGTTTTAACATATTTCATAGTTTTTGTGTTTAATATGGGATCAAAAGAATTTTCATACAATTGTATTTCACCAGAAATTAACAAGCACATCATTGTAGATTCATCTCCTTCTCTTGTTAACATTCGATCTGCGTCAAAAAATCCATGGTATATATGACCAGAAACAGCCATCTTAACTTCCTTTATTCAAACACAAATTATTTTTTGTATTACATGTTTGTATTACCTTTATTCAATGTGTTACTGAAACTTTTGCCTTGTGCATGTTTCATGGATGCTCTTCTCTCGCTCCAACCGTTTGTTATGATTTTGGACTGAGCGCTATGTTTATTGTTGTTTGTTTCTGTATAATTCAAATGTGTCTATGTAATAGACGTATACAATACATACTAATGTATTTTAATACATTAAAACTCATACAAGGCATTCGTTCGATATGAAATATCAAATAAAGCAAATTAAAAAATTCAAAAACAAAAAAACCTTCTGGTCAACGATGAGAACTTATTGAAGTTGCTACATGTATTTTAAGACTCATCTATTTATCAGAAGCTGTTATTTTTAGCTTAGTCTTGTATTTAGTCTTGGTCTTATATACTTGTCTTGGTTTTGGTCCCGGTCTTGCTTGTTCGATTTTAGTCTTGGATATATAATCTTGGTTTTGTTTATTGCAAGACCAAGGTCAGTTATGCCCATCACTAGTTGCAACTTTGCTAGGTACCTAGTGAGGAATCATGTTTAAAAAAAACAGATCATTACTGATAATACGAACCCATCTCGTAGATTTTCTAGGTACTTATTAACCTATCCTTGTATATTACAGAAACATTAAGATTATAATACTTAAAATTGCCGGCAAAAACTTATCTATTTAAATTTTTGAATTAGAAAATACTATTTCAGCATTTACTTACTTCTGGATAAAGTCTAAATAATTTTGTATTACTCATCAATAGAAACAAGTACATTTTTTCTTTTTCAGTTCTAAGGCTTGAGTGTTTTCTTAACAAAATTTTATCCTTTCAACAGAAATAATGCAAAAAACCAAGTGTTAAGAATAGATAGGATTTGTATTTTGTTTGTCAATAGAAATAATTACCTTAAATGAAAGTAAATTTTTAATACTTCTAGCAGTTAGAATGCATTGATCTTCTTCTATGGATAAAGTATCTCGCTGAAGTTCTTCGGTAGTATACCAGTATATGTTATTAATTACATTGCGGAAACCAGCTTTAAATTGTCGTCGAGCTTTTATTTTTATTGCTTCTTTCTCTTCTTCTGTCTATATAGACATAATTTTAATAAAGTAAAATTAAATTGCAGTCATTTCAAGTCGCGTTTTTTTACATTGATCCGAGTCATTGAGACTTGAACTTTTCCTCCCAAATTATTAAAGAAAAGGCATAAGCAGCAAAGCTCCGTCGCTTATAAATTTAATTTTCCCTTCAATGCCATGAAAACAGCGAAAAATTATATTTCGACATAGAAAAGGGGTCTGGAAAGTTCCTAAAAAATACATTCTTGGCACAAACTTACAAACTCAATCTACATACCTATTTGCAAACCATTAGATCAATTTAATAAGTCCTGTGGATTGTGTCTTGAAACCGCGAAAAAAACATAGTTTTGTGGTATAAAAAGGTGAAGGGGTTCTTGACATTAACTGAACCTACATACCAATTTTCATAAATACCGTTTTCCCTTGGGAATCCTAATAAAATATGAAAATCGAGCCCACTTTTTACATCATTCGGCTTTGCATGCTACATACTGAATTTGAAAAAAGGTAATATAGATATAAAAATTTTGTTAAATTTTGCTTCTTATAACCTTTTTGAAAGCAGGCTTTAGGTACTTCTTACAAAATATCACTCGGATTCTTAAGAATTCTGATATATGTTCCTAGGGGCGATTACGATATCCGTACACTTTTGTATCTTCTACGTTCAACATGTGATTAAGTTCCACATTTGATTTGAGGGGTGTAGTTTGCACGGATTAGGTTGGGTTTTGGCCCCTACGTTCAAACTGTGATTAAACTTATCATTTGATTTGTGGAGTGTAGTTTGCACGGGTGGGGTAGGATTTTGGCCCTACGTTTAACCTGTGACTAAACACTCATGTGATTCGTCGTATTTGTGGGCTCGATAACGATATCCGTGGCGCCTCCATTTTTTTATAAATTTTGGCAAAACAAGCCAAAATAATTGTGTTTAAAAACTGATGAAATGATAATAAAAAAAGCTCTTATATTATGAATTACGCGACTGATTAAAAAAAAATCATAAGTGATCATACACACCAATTCTTTCTTTTTGATCACACTCCTTTTTCTTGAAATCATTTCTTAAAATTTTATTTTAAAGGTAAAAAAATTTATTTTATTTTTAAATATTTTTCACATAACTTGTATAATAAAATAGAGGTTGTATATAAACCTCTGTATATAATAATATAGACATTTATATTTTAAAATGTTATAAATATTTCATGACCTATTATGATCTTTTTATTAAACTTAGATATTTAGAGGCTGGATTATTAGAGAAGGACATGAAGGTACTTGAATAGGCATAAATATGAGGGCATTTATTTATATCAGATTAAAAATGATCTATTTGACTAAGCAATATAAGTGGTATTACATTCGGGGCATAATAATCTGTAATAAACCACTTTTTTCGAAAATATATATTTTTTTTCTTAAGTATTAAATTATGTTTAATTTTAGAAAATTAATTTATCTGGCAAGGAAACGTCCTGTGATATGGTGACAGATCTGGTGACGTCACTAGCTAATAAAATATAGAATATATATATATATATGTATATATATATATATATATATATATATATATATATATATATATATATATATATATATATATATATATATATATATATATACATATTATGTTAATCAAGAATGCTGTACTGTTTTGTTGTATTTATATGTGTTGGCTTACTCTAGCGTGCTTATACGTCACACATACCACGTGGAAAACGTCATTACAGAAACATTGTTTTCTATGCTGTTTTGAAAATTTAAACTTTAACATTGATTTTCATTGGTAATAGTGTAGATATCTCGGAAATATCAATGCAGTGTGTCTATTATGTAATAAAGAATTATTTAAAATGATTTCCATAAATTAGTCAATTCCCCTTTTTTTATGAATATCTTTCTCTCCAGCAGGTACACAAAATCTCACAAGAAATTGGAAACCTTTTATGGATACATAATATACAACTGGCTTTTAATAATTATGGTAATTATGTTCACAATAATCTTACTTAGTTTCCCTATATATTTTCAATATAAAGAGAAAATTATTCATTACTTAAGGGTACCTTAATAACATCTGGATCCTGTAGCAATTCTTAACTCATACCGATTGACAGAAGATTGATCTTTTCATTTTCAAGTATCTTCAGCTCCTACTCTGTATGGACACTAAAGTTGAATCGTTTTTGTTAGTCCACTGACATTAAGGCTTGTTTTATTCATTTTATTTTTTGGGTTAATACATATTATATTGTAAATATAAATATAATAGCAATAAACAACCAATCAAATTTTCGAATACAAATATTTACGTGAAACTTATGTTTAGAAACAATGGACTAACGAAAACGATTCAACTATAAAGACTACATCGTATAAAATGAACATAAACAATACAATTTATTTTATACATAATTAAAATTATTTAAATATGACCAAGTAATGAATTATGACCTTTTTAACTTAAATTTAAAATCTCATTTATTGCTTGCATCCCGAAAAACAAAATCCAAATATTTGTGTTATCAATTATGTATAGATAGTTAGAACAATTTGGCGTAGATTTATGAAATTTAAAATTTTTTTCCATGCCATCTAGGAAGTTGTCTGCGGTTATTTTCATCCAATGTACAAAAATCAGGCAGAAATAGGAAAACTTTTTTATTGTATCTCTTTTTTAGAAATAATTTTTAAAAACTTTTTCTATTTGCAAGCTAAGAAGGTGTGGAATTTTGTAAATGATGAAGGAATATTGGAAATCTGTATTTTTTGAACCACTTCCTATTTTGGAGAAACCTTAAATCGATGTGAAATCAAATGATCAAGGTAAATAGGAAAAATTTAAGTTCCCCTCCTCCCCTTTGTGCTATTAAAGAAGATATAGTTTTTGGTTTATTTTCAAGTGAGGTCCACTGCTCTAAGAGTTATTAGTTATTATTATGCTACTATAAAGTAATATGCTTCTGGTATATTGATCTTCTCTCAAAACATCATACCCACACAGTTTATTTTAATAATTTTAAAAATAAGATAATGTTTTTAGTCAGTAATTGAACTTAGTAGTCATATGCGCTTTGTAGACTAAAGTTATAAACACATTAATATATTGTAATTTAAATATAATTTTATTCCTGAGTCTGCACTTATTATGCAATTTATATGAAGGTTTGAAACTATTCGATTGTAAGAACAGTATCCCAAACAATAGACAGGTTGTGTATTCTAAATAATAGGGTCAGATACCATTTGCAATTCAGATTCAAGAGACATACATTGTAATGTATATTCTACGGAGACATAACAAAAATATTAAAAAAAGCCCTTTGTATTTTTCTTTGTGTGTTCATTTTTATTCCTTTCATATTTAGACATCACATGAACCTTTTATTATAAAATACCACGTAATATGGCAGACCTTAAGTCCATAATATAGACAGTTTTTCCAATGCCATTGATGACTCCTAAACCATTCTAGTTAATTTTCCTAAATTACAAAGAATAAAATAAATTTTAACTGAGTCTTGCTTTATTCATATTAGGCATTTGTGCCAATGCTCTGGTTTTTAATTTAGTTCATATGGGAGATTTTAGGATTACCTATGTTCGTGCTTTCATCGTTTTGGTGGAAATCTTGTCGTAAATTGATGTATAGAAGTATATACTTTTGGAGTGGAAAACTTGAGTTAATGATTAAAAATGCTTAGGCAAAGACAACGTAGCTCTTAGGTACGTAAAGTTATAGACTCTCATTTAGAACTTACAAATTATAGTCTGCAATGGATTAAACTTAAAAAAATTTCCATTAATTCAAAGTATAAAAATCCTGTATTTACAGTCCGATGAACCACTGACCAAAAAAGCTCAAATTTTCTTCCTTTTTTCAATTCTATTAACGTTAAGTATTAAAAAGTAAAAATGCAGTATGTGTATCAAGTTTCTAAACAAATTCTACAAGGAATTTTGTCTCTACGGATTAGAAGTATTTTGTATTATTTTACATCATATCTAAATTAGTGGAAATATCCAGCGTAATGTTGACATATTTATGGGATTTGCTTGTGTATCTAAGTCAAAACATAAGTAAAACATTCATCATTTTAAGTTCGCATAAAAGATTCAGCTTGTCACGTGTTTTTTGTTATTTCCGAGTATACATATAATTAACTGTATACTCGGAAATAATAAAACACGAGACAACATAAAGCATTCATGCGAACTTAAAATGAATTTTTTACTGATGTTTTGACTATAACAACACTGACTGTAAATAATATCCGTAAGATTTTTGAGATCTGAGGAGTGAGATTTTAATTTAATTTTTTATTGCATTTTTTTTCAAAAACATTTAAACTGTCATAATTAGCATTTGTAAAATTTGTCTTATTTTTTTGAGAAATTCAATAAGTATGTTTATGCTAAATATTACGAATAAGACAGCAAAATTATTTTCTAAATTTAACAGGGTCTACAGTATTTCCATTTCCTAGTGTCTATTTTATTTTAAACGTAGTCAGTATTGTTTTTTTCGAGGGTGGGCTACCGGTCCAATATTGTAGATTTATTGCGAAGTATGCTAAAAATATTCAATAGATGGCACCAGTATGCACCAGTTTGTGTAATTTGTAATCAGCTCAATCTAAAGACAGACAGCTGGTCGTATGCTGGAGTCTGAATAAACTAGAGGAAATGAAATGGTTATTGTTAGCTGAGATTATAGTTATAAATTAAACATTTATATAACATATTTAAATGTTTTGTGTAAATAATTTAAACAATGTGTGTGTATATTAAAATTAAAACTTTTAAAAACGTTGGATTAATTAGAAAATAAATAATGACAATATTATTATTATTATGCAGAACGGAAGAACAATGATCTACTTTCACTTTAAATAGATGTATTACTTTTATTTATAATAATTATTATGGGTGAGCTAGAAAATTTAGATACATTGGATAATGAAACATCCAGATTTGCTGATTATTTTGTGATATGTGGATTAGATTTACATTCTGGACTAGAGTTAGATCGTTTAGCAGGTTTGTTGTTACATGATATTTATTTTGCTCGTCGATTCTTTCTACGTTCTAGTATATGCTGTAACAGTATTATAGATATATATATTTTCGGTTGGTAGAAGAAATACTAGATAATAAGGTTGAAAAGATGATTAATCGTGGTCGAATGAAAATTTTGTAAATATTTAAATATTTGTAATAAATTTTTGTAAATAATTTCAATTTTTGATGTTTCTACATATGAATATTGAGTTTGTTGTTTTTCTTATATTATCGAAAAAAATAAAGCTTTGTCCAGCAATAAGTTCAGCTCCTCGCCTGTCGGATCAAGAAATTTTAAACGAGATGTAGTTTTATGCAGTAAGATCAACAATATTCGCTTTATATAAAAATGTCTTTTCTAAAATTTTCGCCTGCTGTTTCATTTTGATTCAACGGCTATTAATTATTATTGTAAAATATATCCCGACCTTTATAAAATGAGTATCAAAACACATTGTTAGATCCTAATAACTCTTAGTTGAAATTGATAGAATTTTTGAAAAAATTCGTGCTCTATTTTGTGATTGAAATTTCTACCGATATTATCAACATAAATATTGTTATCGTAATCGAAAAATCTTATTTATTTTTCCTTATCCATCGCTTACAGTCAAAATACTAAACTAATACTTGTGATTACGGGAAATTCGGGGCGATATTGTTTCTATATAATTAAACGAAAACTTACATTTTAAAAAGTATCAATGTTTGTTTTAGGTGATAATCTTCAAAGTTCGCCATTAGAACGAGCATATAAAACTAAAGTACTTGGACATTATCCAGAAAATGTAACATGGAATCCATTTGACCCCCAAGCAATATGTTTATTATGTTTACCAGCAGGCCTTCGATTTCGTACGCAAAAACATTCAATTATAAATACACCACATTTTCATAGTTTTGTGATAACGAAGGAAGATGGTTGCCGTTATTATGGACATAGCTTGGTATTTTATGAAGAAGTTACTAACCGTGATATATGTAATGCCATGCATACTTTACAGGTAAATATATTAAAGCTAGCTTGACGCGAATTAAAATACTACATAGAAAATTAGTAATTACGCTACTTATTTAAATTCCAAAATGCTTCAAAAATATTTATTTAACAAAAAAAATTATCTCCTATTAATATAATTAATATCCTTATTTATATTGTCTAGTTATAGTATGTAGATACTGATAAAAATACGTTTGCGTTAATTAGACTAAATATTTTCAGAATATAAAAAAGACTGTATATTGATTGAACGATTTTTTTCCAGGCAATGCATATAACAGAATTATCAAGTAATCAACCAAATAACCCACCACGTATGCGTACACCAACACAAAATCAATCTAGATCTCTTCCTCGTCACTTTAAGTTGGCTGTTCATAACAGTGCTGGTGCACTTAGTTATTATGATATTACCAAAGATAAATTATACGTCACGAAGAGTATTGCACTTGTATCGCAGTCCTCGTATACACATGCAGCTCAAATGTTTTTAGTTAACTTATATAAGTAAGTCATTCTCTTAGCCAAATAATAATGAAGTCTTCTCTAAATCTCGAACGAAAGGTTTGGGTATCTAACCTAATTAATTTTTCTTTATCAGTAATGTTCAAAAATCCAAACGACATTTATGATTTTTTTTTTTTGTTAATATATATAGATCAAAAAAAACGTTAATAGGGCTTTATTTTTCGAACAAAATGTGAATAAAAATTATTAAACTGGCTATAATTGCCACATGAAATATTACTGATGGCGATCCATATCAAAGTTCCGGCCAATTTTTCGATCTAAATACCTCTTTTCTATTTTGGTTAAACTTGGCAGAAATAGGAATTGGATTTTAAATAAATAACTTCTGTTGTAGGTGTTTACCACGTCGCCCATCGTCTAATTTAAGTTTAGAAAGTTATGTATATAATTTATTATATGAAGTAAGTTTACCACAAGAAGGACGTAGCATTCGTATATATTTACCACCTACAGAGCCGTCATTACCTCCACAACCATTTATATTACAACGTCCAGCACCGCCTGTTGAATTACCTTCATTAGATTTTACATTACGTATGGTATTCGTATGGTTAGGTGTGGATGCCGTAGTACATTTGTTTACATGTTTACTTTTGGAACACCAAATATTATTACGTTCAAATGGTAAGTCATTTCTTCTAATTTTGTTTAAAAATTGAATCTGATTTTATAAATTTTACTTGATTGAAATAATTTTTTACCACGCATTGAGATGAATTACCATCTAAGAAAGAGTAATATCTTAAGTGATAATCACCTACTTATACAATTACAATCCAATTTTTTTACCTATTTGATATGATCAGCTTTCCGTTCTATATTAAGCGTAGTCTAAAATTTGTAAGATTACAAAAAATTGATCGTAGAAAGAAAATTTGGATACAATAATTTACAGATAATATATTAGATATATTTTAGCAAATATGTATTTTAGAGCAAAATCGCAAAATTTTTTTATGTTCTTAGAAATAGAAAATTGTTTTGTATATTGTTTGAATTATAGATATATTTTGAATTAACGATTATTTTCTTTTTAGACAGTCAAAAATTAATGATTGTAGCTGAATGTATAACATCTTTATTGTTCCCTTTTACATGGCCTCATGTGTACGTGCCAATCTTGCCAATTACAATGCATCACTTTTTGGATGCTCCAGTTCCTTTTCTTATGGGTAAGTTGTTTAAATAAATAATATTTATTATAGTAAAATGTGTTTGGTTAAACGCATATACATAAGATAGCTGTGATATCAGTTTAGTTATGTATGATTCTTAGTCGCCCATTTAATTGATGAAATTTAAATCGCAAGTAATCATAAATCGCTTAACTTCAGAATACAGATTACTACCCTCAAAAATGTATGTTATGCATATTATATCAGTAATAAATCAGATATGATGTAATGATGAAACCTTTTTTAAACAATTTATTAGTTATTTAATGTCATTAATTGTTATTTCATTAGATGAACTGATTTTCTATGGTTGTTCAAAATAAATTACTGCTTAGTATAGTTTCTTGATTTTTGTGATATTCATTTGGTCGACAGTAGGCCATTAAATAAAGCATACTTTTTATACCTCCTAATAGAATCCATCGAGGAATACATTTTGGGTATATCAATTAAAACCTTCTTCCTACTCAGTAAAATAAAAAGGTGGTTTCAGTTGAATTGGGACACACTGTATTTGAAATGAAAATTAAGTTGATTTAAATTTAAGACATATAATTTTTAATTGAATTAATTTCTTACAATTTTGTTATTTTTATTTGTTAATTAGGCCTGTATTCGGGATCTGAAAATAATTTTAAAGTAGCATCGGAAGCAACTCTCTGTTATGTAGATATTGATAAACCTAGTGTACAATTGCCTGAAGAGTTACCTGAATTTCCACATTTACAATCGTTCATTGCTGAATTGACATCAGCATTAGACAAAAATGGTATATCGATAAGTAAAATGGAAAGTGTAACGATAACAAAAAGTCAACAGCAACATGATAATATAATGTCAACCAGTTGTACATTACCAAGTGGCTATCACCATCATGCACGGCGCAAGCATTCATTACATGATGTACTTGAACGTGAACGTCCTCCATCACCACCTGGTTCAGCACGTAACGAAGCTTTACAGCGTATTGCAGATATCGTACGACGTACAGGTGTTGCATTAGATAAAACAGATAATGCACATCCAGTCGATCAATATGCGGATGATCTAAAATTTAACAATATTATTCGCGAGATATTTTTAAATCGTTTCGTACACATTTTTCAATCGTACGAACATTTTGTGATAATACCAAATCAGGATAAACAAGACTGGCTAAATAATCGTGATACAATGCAGAATTTTGATAAAGCCTCATTTTTGTCTGACCAACCAGAGCAACATCGTCCATTCTTATCGAGTTTTTTAGAAAGTCAAATGTTTGCAACATTAATTGATAATAAAATCATGTCATCGTGGGGTGATTATTTTGTAAATTTAATTATATTTGATCATCGAATTAAATTGTTACGCCAACGACATGGTGGTGAAACACTAGTTAGATCGTTAACATATGAGCCTTGTACTTTAGCACGTGAAACACAACGATTGGTGGAACGACGATTAGCAAATCCGGATATGGATTGCCCGCAACCTCATGAAGTTATACGTAGTCGTACAAAATGTTATCGTACATTTCCATTACTTGATGCTGATTCTTTGAAACCACCAGATCGTAAACGAGAGCAACGTTTTCGATCAACTCTTTCTACGATACCACCGCCTGTTAATTATCGTCCAGTAGCGTTATTGGTGCCAGCAATGCAAGAGAAATTGCAAGCCAAACAAAATGAAATGAGTCCAGCCTTAATAGCACAAGCAAATTGGACCTTTGTGGGAAAATTGTTAAAGGTTCGTTTACCACAATATTTTTAATTAGATAGTTGAACATGTATTTCAATCGGTTTTTCATAGAATATATGGAAGCATTTTGTATTGGTTCATTTCTTTTAAACAACTTGTGTATGAAAAATATCTTTACAAATTATTTGTAACAAATACTTTAACTAATTAAAAAAAATTGAGAATCTTAAAACATTGAACTAAACGATTAAAAAATTATTATTAAATACTCAACTACCTATTAAAATTTTTTTTTCCGAGGATTATTCTTAAATTTATTTTTTGTTTTTAATAGGATTGTAAAAGTAAAACAAAAAGAATGTTAGTCGCAGCATTGGGATCGGAAGCAGCTGCCCTTGGTCATGGCTGTGATGCAGCTAGCGCAGTTGAAGAAAGTACCCTAGTCTCATCATTATGTGATCTATTGGAGCGTGTCTGGGCACATAGTTTAATACATCGTAAGGGGAAGAGTGCTTTATGGACACATTTATTGTTGTACCAAGAGCAAAGGCAGAATACATTACCCAGCGGAGGTAATGAACACAATAGTTTAACGCCTGGTAATTAAAATTATGCTTTTAATTTATGGAATGTAACTTATTAAAATATGCTTTTTTAACTCTTAAATTTTTATTATATTTAATGCTGCAGCCCGTGCTTGGAAAAAGTCACAAGAAAGTATGTCCCATAATTTGTTTCAGTTAAACATGTTAAGTGTAAAATTGAATACTTTCTAATAATAATTTGTATACACTTAACGTGTTTAGTATAAATTTTTCTCATTTAAATTTATATGATCTAAAATTTCTTAGATGTCACTGACGAAGAAAATACACCACCATCTCCAAATCGTATTCTTAAGCATGAACAGTTACCAAATTTACCTGATTCGCTATTATTCGATATGAGGTGAGTTATTTTTTCAACTATCTATAAATATTCACTCTTAAAAGTTGGGATAAATATATGCCCAAGAGCTAAAGAAATTCTAAATGAAGTAGTCTTTGGAAGTATTTATCTTTTCCCAAAAAAAAAATTGTATTGTTGTTTATAAGTTTTTTAGGATAATTAACATTTAGGAAAACCAAAAATAACACTTACATTACGATCGAATGGATATTTTCGAGATATTTGAAATTTGCCCAAAATATTGACCTCTGAATCGGATTTCTGGCGCTTTAAGAGAAAATTGAAAAAATCGCCAAATCGAACAAATTTTTTTGTTTTCGATGTTGATAGAATAAGGGTAATTTAATCCATAGATTTCAAAAATAACTCGCTAAAAATCAAATCCAAAGGTCAATATTTTGGATATCTCGTCATATATATCTAATCGTAAAATAAGTGTTATTTTAGAATACTCAAAAAGAGCAATGCTAATTTTTTTGAATTTTTTGGAGATTTTTAAGGTTTATGGTGGAATCTAAATAATGCATTAAAGTCCATTCCCCTGAAGAAGCGTATTTCACAATATTTCCTTATAATGTCTTTATAATATTTCTGAAAACCGCACAGCTCTTGTAGAGCTTAATTTACAGTTTTTGAAAAATTGGATTAAAAATGCTATACTTATATTTTAGCCTAACAAACTAATTTAATATGTCGAATATTAAACACTTCTGAAATAGCCAGGGTCTTAAGTAGACATGTCTTAAAATGTCGATTTTTTATTAAAATATATTAAAATAGTTTTGTATTTATTTTCAAGAAATATTCAAGCAATGTCAGATGTAAAAACCCATATAGGAATGGCACGTGCATGGATACGCTTGGCTTTAGAGAAGAAACAATTGTCAAGACATTTACGAACATTGTTATCTGATAGTCATATTTTACGAACATTGTATAAACGTTCAGCGTTTTTACGTAGTGAAGATGAACGTGAACAATTTCTCTATCATTTATTGTCATTGAACGCTGTGGATTATTTTTGTTTTACTAGCACTTATCCAACAACAAGTAAGTGGCTATTATTTAAACAATTTTTATATTTTTAATTTTATTTAATTGTTACTTCAAATTTTATTTAATTGTATAGTTCTCCCATATCGTGTCGTTATCTTTCCATCAAGGAAATCTGGTTCGAATACAATTTCAGCAAATGTTTGGATTATTTTGTCTGGATCATTAGCGGAAACTAAACAAGTTTTTGTGCCCAGGCAATCATTGGATTTTGTCATTCACGTAAGAATTTAATTATTTCTTTTATTTTACGTCAATTAAATAAATATAGTAGAGGCAAATAAATAATTACGCATTGTATTATTATACTACATTTGATTTGATATTTTTTTTTAGCATAAAAATTTGGGTGTTTTGACAACTATGCGTATAGGTCACGATAATTCAGGACTGTGGACAAAATGGATGGTTGAACACGTGGTAGTTCGAAATGAAGTTACTGGTCATACGTACAAGTAATTATTTTTCATGATTTAACCAAACAATGTGATTTTAAAATTATAACTAACAAATTATTGTTCTTAGATTTCCGTGTGGTCGTTGGTTAGGTCGGGGCATCGATGATGGTTCTACAGAACGTTTGTTAGTTGCAACTTTAGTACCACGACATGTTGATAGCGATGAATTGGTACAAAGTTGTAAAACACCACCACGGTGTCGTTCTCCAAGTGTAACACGACCAGAATTACGACCATCAGAAATTCAACATTTAATTGGTGATTGTGTAAATCGTATTGTAAAATGGCATTATAGGAAAAGATCTGATAAAAATTCATCACTTACTGCATTACTTTGTGGTGAAGGTGGCCTTGTACATTGTTTAGAACAAGCATTTTTATGCGGTTTTAGATCATCAAGACTGTTTGGTCGAAATTTATATTTGTGGGACTATTTCGGTAAGTTCACTGAACGTTTTCTATTTTATATTCTGATAACTGTGATATTGCATTATAATGATCTTTTCACAATTAAAAACAAAATCGAATGATCTGAATGGCGGTCAATGATTTCTTTTATACCTTTTTTTTTTGCATTAATTATTTTAAGACTAGTTAATCATAAGATTGACACTTTAGTTACAGTCAAGAATCTAAATTTTTATTTTTTTATACTTATGGTTTTTTCAGTTCGTGTTAAAGAACATTTTGAAGTGAGTTTAAATGACGAATCAAGTGTAAACAATACCGATTATTTGAAAGCACCGGATCGGGCAAGTAGACGTCAATCGGCTGTCACAAATCATGAACAAATTGCTGTTTGGCGTTGTTATTCACATTTAATGGATGAAATACAAAATGTATCTCAATCATTAGGAAAAGATGGAAAATTTCAATTGTTTATTTGTCTCGGTGTCAGGTAAATAATATTTTTTACATTCGCGTATATTCCACAATAATTAATAATATTATAATACTGGTGGTGACAATTGTTATGTGTTAAAATTTAATTACAATTTTATAATTTCAGAGAACATTTACTACATCGAATGCTAGTACCAATGTCCAGTACACGTGCTACAATTGAAATGTACGAAGAGCAATCATTTTTACGTAATCGTGGCCTACTTACATTCTTACGACAAATATTAGAACCATTAGATGAATTAGATGTCGTATTAGAGAATTCTGTTACCCAGGGTATTTCATCTCAAGTTTAAGTTAATTCATTTGTTTCCATGACTACATGAATGACCAAATATATAAATATTATTTTTTTAGTTATTTTATCAAACCTTAAATTAGAACAATAATGTTACTATGGTCTATTTGTAATATTTTGAGCATTCCAGTTTGTATACCGATTGGAAATCAAAGTATAACCTATAGGAATTCAAAGCTAAGTGTGGCTATGAATACTAGTATAAAAGCTAAGGAATTACTTATGAATAGATTGGTAAAATGTGTAGGCAATATAATGTATAGTAGTAAAATCGAACGTATTTGATTTAATCATTGACTTTCTTGTATGTAAAATATTTCTAAAGTCTTTAGCTATTTGACAAGGTGTATCAAATAGAACATATTAGAAAAAACATTTTAATGAAAAATATGGTTGACATAAAGGATAATCACAATAAAATTATTAACAATCCACCTAAAAATAGCTAAATTAGACAAGGTATATCAAATACAAGAACATATTAGAAAAAACATTTTAATGAAAAATATGCTTGACAAAGGATAATCACAATAAAATTATTACCAATCCACCAAAAAATAGTGCGTCAAATAATGTCATGGAATCACTTGAAAATTATATTTTAAAATAACATCATCATCATCATCATCATCCATCCATTGATGTTTATAACTTCAGTGTAGCTAAATTATATATCGGAAAATTGTTATAGTTTACATATATATTATTATAGGCGAAATGTTTCAAGATCGGAAGTGACAGTTTCGTTTTGGAATTAAATTAAAATATTTTGTTGAATTCAAGTATAATATTATTTAAATAACAAAACAAATACCACAATACTCGTTGTTTACAAAGTGTAGGAGTTTGTTAAAATATTTTGTTAATTTTAAACGATTTTTTTCAGTTTTAGCTCATTTTATTTTTTAAATTAATTAAATCAATTTTACGTTTTCCGTAATTTTTAAATATTTTTCTTTAATTATTAACTAGTAAGCACACTTGACGATTTGTTTTAGTTCACGATCAACTGATCATTTCGCTTATCTGATTTCGCCTATTATTGTAGATTGATGATAATAAGAAATTTCTCCATTCGTTTCACTTGTTATGTATTTACAAAATAAAAAGCAACAAAAAATCTATATGATTTAAATATAATAAATTATTAATATTATGTTTAATAAATAATCACTAATGGAATGATACTTTCACACGGCATGCAGATTCTGTAGACACATTACCCATACATATTAGATTATTTAATTTAAATTAGTTAATATATAAATGATATTATGCCGTCGCTAATATTCATATTAGCACTTTCAAATCCTCAATAATAATGATTTGGAAGTAAATGGATGAATAAATATTTTTTTTCAAATGTTTTAAATTACAACAAATACAGCTTCTGTGATTGATTTATAGATGGCGATTCAAATAAAATATTCTTGCGATTTTTAACTCGTATCAACTTTCAAACGATACTTTAGTTACACATCCACTACATTCTTCTATTTTGCCTTTGGGCGAAACCAGTTCACAAATCTGTAATTCATCAAGTAATTCGAAATGCAATTTGCGTAATTTTATCGAAGAGATGATTTATTTGCCAACATATAATTTTTTTTATTGAAAGTTTTCAATTGACAAAATTGGACTATTTCAGTAGTGCCGAGTAATAAAACACACACTTAAAAAATTATTTATATATCTGATTGATAGGAATTTTAATCGGACGGCTCTCTAAATAGAATATTAATCTCGAAAACTTAGATTTACATAATAACTAAAGACATTTGTTTGTGTTTTTTCATAAAATAAAATAACTTTTAAAGTTTGGTCCCAGAAATCGAATCAAAATTTTAATTAGTTTTGAATAATATAATGTGTGCAAGTGTCTATAGCAAGTTATATAATGTGTATAAGTAAAGAAATATATTCTTATTATCTTTTCAAATTAGTCACATGTTAGGATTGCGAAAAAGGTTTAATATTCTTTTGATAAAATGTTGGGTTAAAGCTTGTGAACTTTTTTTCAGTGATTGCTATTTTATTTTCTAATTTTTGCAAATAATTTTATTGGCCCAAGTCAACCAAAGAAATTCATATACAGTGTAGAAATGAAATATGACTTATTTTAGAGCAAAGATAATGGTGCTGCCAACAATGTTATTAAATCTCTTTAAAATCAATAAAAAGGGGCAGCTGTGTGTAAATGCTGAACGCACAAAATAATGAATAGTTTTAAAATTTATTTTTTAAGATTTATGTATTTTTATGAATTAAAATGTAAGTCTTTTTGTCTTTAATTCTATATTTTAATGATACTGTCAAATCTTAATGACGTGTGATCGATCAAGAATAGTATTAAATGTTTATTAGGAATTGGTAGAATATTGATTCATTATAATTCCTTCAATAATATTGTAGTCATTCTATTTTTGAACCGATATATTAGAAAATTACTTTGATATTATATTACAAGCGTTTTCAACTGTATACCTTATTTTATAATTTTACATAGGTTCATATGTTTTTTGTAACATAATTAAATTTACTCTAAAATCGATATTTTGAATCTCACTTCAATATATCCCAATAAAAAAGTCCGATTCATTTCAACAGAAAATCATTCGGGGTATTTTACTAGGATATTTAAATTCAGATTATTATTAAATAAAACAGCTCATTATTATTATAGTATAATTAAGTATAAAAGTGTTTATTCAGTTGAATTTGCATGTAACCTCGTAAAACATTTATTTGTTCTGTGTATATATGGTACGGTGAAAATGAACAATTTAGGCATAGTGATTTTTCATGGCACGCAAAAAAAAAAAAAATTACCAAAAAATATTAAACTAGTTTTTGTTAAAATTTAAACTTAAAAATTTTTAAATCTATTTTGAACTTTTACCGTGACATAAATACCTACACTAGATGGCACAATATGATGATACGAATTTTTACGTTTAAAAATTGCCTTAAATTATTTTAAAAAGAAAATACTGTATACACTTTCAAATTACTATCTTTATACACGGTTAGACCTGGCTGATGCATATGGACTAGTGGCAAAGCAAAATGAAACAATAAAAATTTTATATAATATGGCTTATGATAATTAAGAGGAATTATCAACAAAAGTTTCGTGAAATTTCAATGTAAAAATTTAAATCAATATACACCGATTTTTAATTTTAAATCGTTAAGCTCGAAATAAAGTGGGCAACGCATCGAAATAAATTATAAATATATCGATTCATATTTAAACAAATTTAATTTTATCTCAATACAAAAAAATACAAATTTATTTTAATTTGAAGATGTTTATTTCATGATCATAATATAAAGAAAGAAATTTGATAGACTAAAACAATAAAAAAATTGTATCAAAATATTGGCATCATATGGTACATTAAATGTGAATTTTTGAAGAATAAAATTACATTCATAAAATTTTGTGATTAGAAAACCAAAACTATTATTATTTTTAAGTATTTACTGACTTTAGTTATTATAATTTCTTTGAGTACCTAATACAATTTGTAGGAACGTAATTAGGAGCATCATTTTAAGTAAAAATTATTTGAAAAGATTTTATGAATTATAACAAAATAAATTTAGATTTTCAAAGTAATTAAGATTCAAAATAAAATTGTGAACTCCTGGTTACGACCTTTGCTTTATTTGTATATAATACAGTAATTATATTTCCTAATAAAAATGCATTTATTTTTGTAAATAAAGTCTTATTTTTTCTTCATTCTTGATTTCAAAATATAGTAGGATCAATTAAAAAATCTAGTCTTTGAATTGAAATTAAAATTTTTGAAAATCGGTTAACATAATAATAAAAAGTAAGTAACAATATACCTATGCGAAAATTTCGATCATATAAAAATATATAAAAATAATACCGAAAAATATATAAAAGTCTCAAAATATTTTTGTTAATAAAAAAATTATATGTTTAAACAATATATAAAATTGTAATATTTTCAAAAATCAAATAAAATATTAAAGGAGATCTTTTTTCATGTAGTATCATTATACATTTTTCTTTCAGATAATTACGTACGGTGTTTCAAACCGAGCGGGGATAGCTTTTAATTGTGTTATATTATTACATAATTATGTATTGTCATCCAATTTTGACCAATGTTGAAATTTCAAGTCTCTAGCTTGTCTAGAAATTAGTTTAAAATCAATTATAAGAGTCCACCGAACACCATGACCACGTGTTATTAAAATATTTTTTTTTAATTTCTTAAAATATTTCGAAAATGATTTTCTATACTTGAATGTAAATAATTTTTATAATTTATTAGATAATAATAAACACCAGCGATAATTAGATAATAAACATGATATATTTTTACTATGATTAGACGATATCTATAAGTTATGCGGACTATCGTTAAAATAAGTTATTTCGTCATTATTAGTGGGTGGTATATATTTTAAGTACTTGTGTGGTCACAGATAACGCAAACCATGTGGTACTCTGACGACAACTGTGTCGTGTATTCGAATCTATATATTATACCTAAAATAACACAATGCACGCTTATGAATTATGGTTCAGTGAATCGAGATTTATATTAATAGTGATACAGCCAATTAGACATATAACTGGGCAACTATCTGAATCTGACAGTAGGAAAATTTAACTGTCAGGTTGTGGTCAAGTGTCAAATGTGTTTATTATGAGCTAAATAATATTTATTTTTAAAATTATATAATAGTGCAATTATATACAATCAAAATAAATTCCACGAGCAATGTGACTGAAGATTATAATTGTCTTTTATCAACAGTATGACATAGTAAGTGTCTCAAGTTTATTCAACAAGTTCAATATTTAAATTATTCATGTTTTAACTGTTGTGACTGTCAATTATATTTTGTAAACAATCATTTTGTTATAATAATATTCAATCAAATTATTTTAAATTTATTTTTTTACGATTTGATTTTTGCCATACAAAATGTTTTGTACATATTAAAAATTATTGGTTTTATTTTTAATAAAATTAAATTTTTTAAACAATTGAAAATTGTTAAATTTAAAATTTGAAAAAACTTTATTTTGACTATATCTGGGGGCGAATGTTTAAAATTTATGTTAAGCGTATAAAATCGTCAATGTGTCCTCTTCTAGCGTCTATTATATATAACTATTTAAAATTAAACAGAAAAAATAACGTTTTTTACATGAAATTTGTTAACAATAACAAGTAACCATGATCGTTCTGTAGTACCTTGACTTGCTGTTCATCTTGCACAGGTTGCGGTAATGGAATGTTCATGATACCTACTTAGATAAAAGATTGATGATTCTTGAATCCACGTTTTTAAGAAAAGCGGGTCTTTGAGGGATTATCCTACTTTTCAGGGAATTAAGAGGTAATTAAATTTTGCTGATAGTTTCCTCAACGCGTAAATCAAACGATATCGATTGAAAAAGTGTAGGAATGTTTTTAGAGACAAAAGAGTTATTTTGGGAGATTTCCCCACTTTTGTTTCAAGAGTTTCATTCCAGGGTAAATTAAATTTTGCTCATAGTTTTCTCAACACGCAACTCTTACGACATTGCATATAAACAGTAATTTTATCTAGAATTTTTTGAAATGGTTTATATTAACGGAGAGAATGAAGCAATTGTGAAAGCTTTTATGACAAAACAGAACATTAGGAACACGGTGCAAAAGATTCCATAATAAAATGAATGATTTATTCGATTTTAATACGCTTTTGCATTCTAAAACCGATACTGTATAACTTCAATTCAGTATTATTTCGCCTCCAGTTAGAATTTATTCGCTTTTGAGAGAAAATTGCGAAACATAAATATGTGTTTTCAATAGAGTGATACTGTATGATTATCACTAAAAAGGAATGGAAATTTGCGTAGTCCTTGATATCGGCTTATTAAATTTAGAGGGGGTAAACGCTAGTTAATATTTAATTTTTTGTTCAAAATTTGTTGGTAAATAAATTTTTTTAATCCTTTGTCAAGTTATTTGTATTTATTTATCTAAACGCTCCATTTAATATTTATACGTATATTTACTGAAATGTTATTCTTCGTACAATACAGTTTAAATTTAAAATTTAATGCAAACAAGTGAAAATAATAAACTTGTTAGTTCTTTAAATTACCGACATTTGGCTAAGTATGTGTTTGAATTATTTTTAATTATTAATATTACTTAAACACATTAAATACGCAGCCCATAGATCTATGAATAATTCGTTGTATAGTTATATGTATTATAATAAATATATATGAATTAGCTGAATGAATGCACGTAGAAAAAAAGAGCTCTTACTATCGTTGGCATAAAAATTTTACAAACGCAGCGTAGCTGAGAGCACGTTTACTCTTTTAATCGACTGAATGTTCGGTAGAGCGCTTACTTGTAACGAACACTCGACCGATTAGACCCTAGCTCAGGTCCTTCAAATTGTTAGCATGCCGACATATTAAGAACTTTAATACGTGTTATTGGGTCCAGTGGATCCACGACCCAACTTTTAAAATATAAGAGATAATAAAAAATGTTTATTTTTTTCAAAATAAACAACTCTTATTTGAAACAATTTTTCGTAAATTGTTTGGATTCGCCATAATTTGAGCTCAAATTTAGCTAATAATGTTTAGCTTATGATATTAAGCAGTTTCTATAGAGCTTAACCCTTTTGACCCTCACGAAGTGTGGTTTTACCTCCCTCACTCTTTAAAAAATTTTGAACATAATCCAGAAGGTTTAACACCAATACAATCACTGTTACAGAATGCTTGGATAAAAATCCTTAGGAACTATACTAATTATTAATCTTAATGTATTTATTACTGTATAGACTTGATATTTAGAGAATTTTTATGAATGATTAAAAATAGTTTAAATATTGATACTCAACCATATGTCGAGTATTTAAACAATTAACTCTGCTATTTGTTGTGTTCATTTTGTTAATAATAAAATGGATATAAATTAGATATGTTTTTTCTTTTTTTTTTGTTCTAATTTTCAACGCGAATAATACTAATTATATTAAAATTAGAAAACATTTGTTAACATCTATATTTATATAATGCATAGTAGCTCATTGTATAATATAATAGTAGCACAGAATTTCCACATGAATATATATATATATATATATATATATATATATATATATATATATATATATATATATATATATATATATATATATATATATATATATATATATATATATATATATATATATATATATATATATATATATATATATATATATATATGTATGTATATATATATATATATACATACATATATATATATATATATATATAGCTCTGTCCAGGGGTACATTATGAAATGAGTCACTGTGAGTGAAAGAAAGTTTACCTTTGACATTTCAACACTGCGATATAGATATGATACAACGATGTGCGTTTAATATAATATTCGAGCAACAATGTTGATGCACACATAATAATGTTAGTAGCATAGTAGAAGATGTATTTTGTAGCCATAGATCCCCTATCCTAATAACTCATCATATTCTCACTATTACTACATATTATATAATACTGGAAAAAAAATTTTTTTAACAAAAAAGAACCGCTTTCAAAAAAATGTAAAAAATAATTTAAAATTTTTCCTTGTGATCAATTACCTTTCTCTGTCGCTGCAAACCAATCAATTTTTTTAACTAAGGATAAGATTGTTGGCACCGAATTCGAATTGGTCACAAGAAAAAATGTAAAATTATTTTTATTATATTTTTTTAGTCTTTTTTTTTTTTTAATTTTTATTTTTACTTATGATTGTTGTATACAACCACGAAATATTTTTCGTTTGGATGAAATTTAATCACTAAAAATAGTTTTTGCCACTTCTCTTTCCGTAGGGACATCTGATTCTGGTTTTCTTATCATGGTACCACCTTTGAAATATCATCTCCTTTCCAATAAAAAAACAATAATCAAAATCGATTTTTAAACGACGAAGTTATCCACGAAAAACAATATCAATAAATGTTGTTTTCGCCCCTTCTTTCCCTTTAGAGATAGTAGATCTGCACCAAATTTATGTGTGACCACACGGTAAAGAACTAGCTTTCAATTAAAAAATTATCAAAATCGGTTCGCCTTTAAATAAAACTTTATAATTTGCCTTTTTATATCCGATTTAAACATTTATAGAATCACTTAATTTGTCCAAGTGCGTCTGCTATCTGTCCGTCGGCTATCATCAAGATTAGCCTCAAAAATGAAAAAAGGTGGGGCATGCTGAAATTTTGTTGACATATTCTATACCTAAATAGTGAATTTGTGAATGAGAAAAATCAATCAGTTCAATTTTTAGACAAAATCAATTGAAATAATTAAATCAAAAAATGTTCAAAATTTTTGAATGACTTAATGCAAAATGCCCGCATCGAGAACTTTTTAAATCTAGCGATAATTTCAGTGAGCAAAGAGTTAAGCGCAATTTTAAAGAAGAATACGAGAAGAAAAGTTTTTCAACATTTTTGTTTGATGATAAGTGTTTTAAGAATTTTACTTGATTAAAACCAATATATGGGTCGCATGACTTATTAAACAGAGGTCATGTGAACTCAAAAAAAAAATAAAAGGTACTTGTAACAAATTTATTCCAGTTTTGAAACTTTTTTCGGCCATTGTTTGCTAATATACCGACGATTAAGGGCAAATGTGTCTCTTTGTGTTAAAAGTAGGATATCTTAGAAAAGTTTTTATCTTTCTTCTCGATGTCGGAGATTTTTAATTGAGATATATATGACGTTCAAAAATCAATAAAAATCATTTAAATAAATTTTTTGGTTCTTTTAATTTTTTCCAGTAGTATATATAAAATTGATTGTAATAATGTGTGATGATGAGTCTTTTAGAAAAATCCTTGTCTATAGTATGGAATTCTATTATATTTTAGTAGATATTCTAGAACTATAATAGAAGTAGAGAAAATAGATACCATACAAACTTTTATAATACTCTCTACATATTCAGGAAAATGATATTGAAAAATAGCACATTATTATCGTATTATTAACGTTCTGAGAGAAAATTATTGTTTTCCTCTCAAAATGTGAATTTATGTAGAAAAAAATGACAAAAAGACACATCTATATCATTGATAATCTGTAATGAAATTATAGATAATCTCTATTATGGCATCCTTATTTAATATAATGTATGTATATAATATATTCTATAGTGTACTAGCAAGTGACGTCACCAGAGCTGTTAGCAATCACACGGTATTTTAGTGCCAGATAAAATTTGAAAAATTATTAAATTTCATAGCGTGCAATTTGCAAAAAGTATACTTAATGTTTGTTTTAGTCTATTATCTTATAGAATGGCCATATTCTGTGGTATATTTTTAATGTTATCAAATAGCAGAGGTATTTTCCTTCAAAAAACTACTATCTTGAAGATCTTGATCATAGTCATTCATCGTGTCCCAAAACCTATACATGGCCTGTAGTGACATTGACTGTAACGAACTCTGTGTAACGAACTCTGCATATGAATCATGAACAATTTTTGGTGTGTTCCTGGTATTAGTATAGGCTTGAAAGTCAACACTGCTTGGACAACTAGTTGTCCAATATTCCCCCGTGTGCATCTAAGTGTAATTCCAGTTGGTGTTTTATATCGCCATCTTATTTTTTAAGATAAATGAACCAAATTTATATCAAAAGAAAGTTTACAACGAGTGGAGTAAAAGTGTCTAGCGTCGACCTACTCCGATTGTGTTAAAAAAAGCTTAACTTGTTCCGTACTCCACTTCAAAAATTTCTATTTAACAAAAATATTGCGCTTTCCTGATTGAATCCAAATAAAATTCATAATTGACCAATTCTTTAGACAATTTAATGTTCTATGGATATTAAAATACTGAATGTTCCAAATTCTATAATAATTTATTTTTCATTGTAAAAATTCGGAAAAATTGTAATATTAATGAGAGACCGGAGATAATTACATTTGCCTGTAGTCTCCGGTTCGAATCTGGCAATGCTAAAATTACTACAATATTAACTTATCTGAAAGTATGTGGTGTGAACGCTAAGAATCATATCATCTCGATTTGTTTCATTTTACTTCTAATATTTATATAATTACACGTTTACATGATCTATCGATTCTTATACATTGTTTTATTTATGTTGAACCTTCACAATCTCTATTATGGCTTCTTTACATTTGTTTGTTGATACCTTGAAAAATCTTTTTAACACGCTTTTATTATATTCGGTTGAAATTCACTTTTCGCTCACTTCAAAGTATTTTATTAGTTTGAAAGCTGTATTATGAATTTCCACAGGTATAGAAATATTCTGTAAACATGTTTTCGAAAAGCAACTAAATACCATTCTGAAATGAATGACACCATCATCATATTTTTCGTAGGAGAAGAAACAAATTTGACCTGAAAGGCACTTATTAACTAGACTATGGTATCCAATTCCAAATGATAATTTAATGAAGTAATAAAAATTCAAGTTGTGTTTTTCAAACTTATATATATATATTTCTCATCGTTCAATAATTTATGTCATTTCGAATATTATACTAGAAAATGGTGTTATTAGTTGACGGTATTCAAGGAAATCAAAATTCATTCAGTATTATTGTAAAGTTTGTTCACATATATATATTTTTCTCATTTTTCTTTTTTCCAAAATAAAATATATATGCTAATTATTATGCAAAACTAACTTATTTGAACTAGTTTTGGACAAAGACAAATGTAATTTTATTTAATAGGCCATTTATATGTAACTTAAACTAACTTATATACGTGGGTATTTATTTTTTTAAATCATTTTTCTACTACTAAGGTTCTACAATGACTAAAGTCGGTATATTCTATAAAACATCAGCAGTTTTTCTAGACGGTCACCCATCCAAGTACTGACTGTGTTGTTTGTTGCTTAACTTTAGTAATCAGTTGAGATCAGTAATTTCGTTACGTCAGTGGTGGCTCTAATTGCCAATGTTAAAGTATACCTATATAGAATATTACAATTTTTATCCATCTTTATATAAAATTAATAACAAAATACATTGATAAACATAAACGTATACTAGTCAAGCTAGCAGAGCTAAGTACTCAAAATTGAATTTAAATATGCTAAAACGTAAGTGCTGCAAAATTAAATTAAGTGCTGGAATTTTTAATTAAGTAAATTGAGTAATTAAGATGCACTGCTGCCGTGATATCACGCTAGCAGAGGAAGGTGAAAAAATAACTTCTATAATATTAGTACTAGAATTAAGTGCTTTAAAATTACTACAATGATTCTCTAACATGAATTACTAAAAAAAGTCTCAAGTTCTAGTAATGACAAAATTGAATTATGTTTCTTTATGCAGTTTAAGAATCTATTATTGAATTTGGGATATCTTTAGCAGTTCTTGAGATATCCTTGAAAAACGAAACCCTTCCTTTTTACTAAATTTTTATACTTATTACATTTCCATTTTTCCTAATTGTTTCTAGGTGTAAAAAGACAGAGCTGTTAGCTAGAGCCGTGAGCAATGACTCTAGAACTCTCTAGAACGCAATAAAAAAAACTATCCAATTACACGCAACATTTGAACTTTCATTATATAACAGATGTGACTGAATTAAAATTTATATGAACAGTTTCCAATGTATTTTATGTAATACAGGACACGAATGTCATTGCAACATGTAAACCTCATATTTATTGTTACATCTCTTACAGTTTTCCCAATAATAAAAAAAGTCTATATGATGTTACATGATTACGAAACACAATGCTTTTTATATATAAATTGTCGAGCTTTTAGGATTCCGTAGCATTTCGATTTCGTGAATATTTCATTCATCAAAGACTGATCAATGTAATTATTTTCTCTTCTTGTAACAATTCTTGTTGTTCTTCCGTGCCGAATCTCTGATTAAATCTGTTAAACTAGCGTCTGAATGGACCCGTAAGCTTCAAATTAACGATTATGCGATTTTTGACCGAACGATGTTAGGTCTATAGTATAACTAGACGATTTCGCATTTTGTTTGTATATTCGTACATCTAACTTTCGAACACTTTGTTCGATTTTGAAGAAATTTGATAGACATGTTGAACGCACTCAGGAAATTCACTAAATAGTTTTTTTTGGAAAATTTCCATATTCTGTGGGAGAAATAACTAAAAATACCAAATTTTATTTAAAAAAAATTAAAATGATTGACCGATTTCGAAGACGAGACTATATGATTGGAAAGCAGGTTCTCTCACCACTAGGCTACATATATATTACATATTTAATTTTTTTGATATATATTTAGTTCTTTTTTCAATATTTGTTAGTGAATATTGTCGTTACTTCTGTACACAAACGGTAGATAATAACATGAACTCAATAGATTTCATTTCAGCCCAAAAATGGACTAAATGCGTTTATGAATTAAACCGATGATTTGTTAACCAAACAGAGTAGAAGAATCGCTATTTTCATGATTATTTCAAACGGAACCATAAACCATACATGATATTCCATGTTTTGAACCATTTATATATTTATTGCTGAATCATAAGTTATCATTTAACATACATTGCCATGAAAATATATTATTATCTGTCTGATAACCGTTATACAATATAGAGCATCGCTCTTCCCAGAATGTTGTCAAATAAGATTACCTACAAAAAAAAAATAAAACCACAGTCTAACGATGAGTTATTAAAAACACTCCTCTCTTCCAAATGAATGGGTATTTCAATTAAAATTTATACAATGACAAAACACTTAGCCAATTAACTACTCTGAATTCTATATTATTGTTTTGGATAATTCTTTAAAGGAAAACTTTCAACTGGAAATGTCAAATCTTTAGGACTTGAATGAAGACAAATCAGACAAAATAATACGTAAAATGTGCTTGATAATCCACGGAAATTTTAACAGTAATAATAATAAAACAAAAGAATCGTCAGTCAACACGACGTCCGAATGTCCACCTATCTTCTGAGTCGAAACTACTTAAGCCTGTCTTTTGTCCTGGTCTTCCACGGCTCCGCCCTTGAAAAAAATAAAATAAAAAATTTAAAAAAAACTTCAAGGGATGTTATACTTGAAGACAGTCGTATACGATCTCAATGTACGAAGGGTGCCAATAATGTAAACCTTCTGCATAGCAGTAATAAGATGAATAGTCTGGGTGGAGTTGTCGTAGTGTTGGGAGAAGATCAAGATACTTAGTTCATTTTTGTTCCTCTTTCGAGACTATTTTCTCAGGAGCAGAGAACTCGATGATGTACATAGTCTTAGATGAAATATCCTAGAGTACTATATTAGGCTTAGTAGCAGAGAGCTCCTTGGTAGTTGGAAACAATTTCTCCGGTAGCTTATGGTAGAACTGGGTTTCGGTCCACATCATACTTGTGTCTCATACTGAGTTCTGTTGTTATTGGCTAGTTTATTATAAACACACGGGTAAAAGCTAGTTATATTAAACAATTTATTACTATTTAGTGTTAAGAAATCATATGATGTCAATTTAATTCAATTACCTATATTCTAAAAGTTTTAATATTACTTATTGGATGATACGTTATTACATAATCAATCGTTAAATTAATAAAGATGCATATGCGTGTTGTAAAGAATAACGCAAGGTTAAATTATTGTTAATAGAATTAATCTATTAATATAAATATAAACAAATTATGTTATGAATAGTTGTTTATATAAAAATGAAAATACATTTAGATAATATTTTCATGTATAATATTTTCACGATATATATTTACTTATTTGATTTAGTCCAAAAATATTAAGATACTTGTAAGAGGATCACTCACCAAAATTAGACACATTTAAATAATAGTAAAAAAACATTTTAAAAAATAAGCTTTTATTTAAATGTTCTAAAAAGAACAGTTAGTAAAAATTTAAAAATAATATTTTGCGGTATTCCACCAATTTTATTTTATTTATATTCAATTAAAAATTATTAATATAATAATTGCCACATTTGTTTCATCCATTTCAGTCATTATCAACACTATAAAGTTAAAAAAATTCAAATTATAAGTCTTTATTACATTATAATAATAATACAAAGTTAACTTAAAAACTATAGCATCTAGCCTAAGTTTTATCTATAATACATCATCTTATATACTAGTTACATTGATACTACAATTTTTAATATATCACTTAGAAACGTGAAGTTAAATTTCTTCATGATTCCTTTTATACTGACATTGAGATTTATTTAAAAAACAAAACTGGGATCAAATACCTAATATTAGAAGTACTTATAATGGGGGGCATAGAAAAAATTGTTTTTTTTGAGCTTTTCCCTAAAAGGAGAAGTCTGAGTATTTTTGGATAATCAGTATTTGAATTATTGACGTGCGAAAATTTCTTAATTTTGGCAAATATGCGGAGATTACTTTAACTAAAATATGGTAGAACGGATCTCGGTTTGCTTTTACGAAGAGCGAAATTTGTCTGTACCGATACATGTCATTATCCTAAACCTATATATTTAATGAAATATTGCTGAATTATTCCATTGGTACTTTTTTAATTAAAATATGTTAAAAATAGTTGTTCTATTTTGATCGTAAAAAGTAGTTATTGATATAAAGTCATTTAATTCCATTTTTAGGTATTTTTATTCAATTAATAATATACAGTATTTAGCCTACGATCATAGTAGTAACTCAACGAATAGCTTATTTTCTATTCCAAAAGAAAAAAATGTTTAAAAATATTTTGGAAAAAATTGCAAAATATTTATAAGCCAGTCAATGAAGTCGTCTCTGACACTCACATCTAAATCTTAATTTAAACAAATAACTTATTTGACTGATTCTAAATTTGCTGTATTTCACATCAAAATGTGAAAATTGATTGCAAAACAAAGAAATCTTAAGCTATCACAGATTTGCCATCTCTTACTTGGAAACGATATTAAATTTAATATGTAATTTGTAAAGAGATACTAGCAAGAGACGTCATAATCAGATCCTCCCTTCTTTATTCAATTAAGAAATTTGAATGTCCATATCTTGCTTATTTTTAAAAATAGAAAAAAAAAATCTTCAGATCTATGTTTGTTAAGTAAAGACGCTTCAATTGTATTAATAAAAAAATTTATTCAAATATTAGGTTAAAAATGCAATAGTTAAATCACGGACTGGAAGATAAGAAGCTATTTTGTTTTGGCATTTAATTAAAGATGTGATGTCTAAAATTTATAAGTGAAACATCGACGTTTAAGAACGATAAATTTTATCGATGTATCTAAAACTACAATTTGTTTATAAAAAAAGTAGTGATTGACGTCTTTATTTTTTAAAAAGAAGCAGTGAAAAAGAAACTATGAGATGATTCTTATGAGAAAATGAAATAGTTTCATGAACTTTTATGATTTTTAATAACGTGAAAGTTGTAATGGCTTCAGTTGCTCGTATTATTTCGTATACACATAGCGAATAGTAATTAAAATTTATTTAAAAATCAAAGCAATATTATTATCTCAATAATAATTAACCACAATTTCTTGTAGTTACATGATATAAAAAACATGAAGTCTATGCACAATTATAAATAGAATAAGTTCATAGAATGTGTAATAAAATCATACTTCCGTTTCCACAAAAGAAAAACCAAATAATAAGTAATAACTATTATGCAAATGACAATAATGTACTTCTATAGTATTTTTATCTATACAATTACAACGCTTCTATCATCATCTTGTCATTATTTTATACACTAAAATTAACTTTTTATTTTGCATTTGTTCTTTGTTGATCTTTCTGTAAAAAAAAAATCAGATACCCAAAAATTCAAGTTTAAGGGGTAAATTTAAAATTTACGGATGCCAAAAACAAAAATAAACCCACTTTCCAGAATTTCCATGTAGGAGAAAGTTGCTACACACATCATAATTAAGCCATATACAAATTTTTGAAGTATATTTATAAATGATATGAAATGCTAATGGACACCGGATATAATGGGACATGTAGAAATTTTTTTTATCAATTCAACTAAAGCGTCTTTTCTTCACGAATATAAGTTTGAAGTTATTTTTTAAAATTAAAAAAAAATAACCACAATATGAACGTTCAAAATTCTTAATTAAATAAAGAAGGAGATTTGCATAAATGACGTCATGCTTGTTCATCTCCATAGTTAGTTTACTTATGGGTTATTCTACTGTAAGAGGTCCTATCAATGTTCAACTTTTATACACTTTTCTTCAAAATTTAAGATAAATAATGTAAATATGTACAAGTGAGATGATTTTGAAAACAAACTTTAAGAGCTTACAACTTTTTTGAATCAATTTTAATTTAATTTTCGAATTTTGTTTAGCAAATTTTTTTAAAATTACATCTTCCCTATTGTAAACCAAAGTCTATTATTATAGCTCCAGTTTCAAACATGAGTAAGTCATTCGTCTATAATAATAATGCTGAACAATTAACTGAAGGAAGAGAGAAGATTGATTCATAAAAACATTTATATCAGATTATATTAATTGTATAAATTAAATTAATTATTTTTTGGCAAGTGCTCAAAGAATTTTTTATGTGTAATTTGCAACCTAATGAAATAATAATTTTCAAAAATTGGCATATAATATTTTATCCTAAAATTTAAATTAATGTATATATTGTATGTACAAAATTGTGCCAAATGTACTGATTTTTTAATGGAAAAAATATGGGTATACGAATTCGATGAGAAAAAATAGAAAATAAAAATTATCAGAGTGGGGCGATAGCTCATTCGACGCGGAATACATTTCCAAGGCATACACTTTTTTTTTATTTTCTGTAATGAAAAATTGCAATTGATACAAACAAAAATTGCAAAAAAAGAAGCATTTTAAGGAATTCAAAAA